>PVJN01037105.1:0-21117 GCA_004026805.1 Lasiurus borealis | reverse complement strand
GAGAGAGATAGAAAGTCAGAAACATCGATGAGAGAGAGAGACACCGATCAGCCGCCTCCTGCACGCCCCACAGTGGAGATGCGCACGAAAGCAAGGTACATGCCCCCAACCGGAATCGAACCCGGGACCCTTCAGTCCGCAAGCCGACGCTCTATCCACTGAGCCAAACCAGTCTCGGCTGGCCTCACTATTTATTTGTTGAAATAGTCTGGCCAGGAGAACACGGGAAATCAAATCTGCCTGCTGAAAGGGCAGCCATGGCAGGCGGCCCCCAGGCCTCAAGGCCACTGTCATTCAAACCTGGACAGGAGGCACGTGCTGTTTTAATCCCTCACCACCCCTCCCCCAGCTGTGAACGCCCCCAAGCATCAGAAAAACCGGCATCACTAACACTCAACCCCTGAACCACACTGGCTGGGGACCCGTGGGGGCTGGGATCTCCACCACAGGAAGTGAGCCGGTCCCCCATCCTGCCTGCCCGGTGGCAGGAGGACATCAAAGCCCGAAGCAGCTGAGGTGCCGGGTAAATAATTGCCAGTCGGCGGCCGCCTTTGATCAGCAAATCCCCACAGCCAACCTCAAAGGCCCGGTGCCGTTACAATTAGTTTCAAGGGCTGCACCGGCTTTTCCGCATCTTCCCTCCACACGAGGGGTCTGCATGGCTCTTTAAACTGGAATTCGGTTCAACCAGCCTGGCTCAGGGGCTGAGCATCGGCCTAGGAACCGGGAGGTCACGGTTCAATTCCTGGTCAGGGCACAGGCCCGGGTTGCGGGCTCCATCCCCAGGGTGGGGTGTGCAGGAGGCAGCCGATCCATCTGCCGATTCGGGTGCTGACTGGTAGCAGAGGCGTCCTGGGGACCTGCTGAGCAAGACTCGGTCAGCGCTAAGTCCCAGGGAGCACCGCGGTGACAATAACAACGCCACATCTACTCGCAGCGGGTACTAAGCACTCCGCAGGTATCATCTCAGGGTTCTCAGACTTGTGGGCCACATCTGATTCCTAGAACCCTGCCTCTTACAGGCCTTGTATGTGGGTCTTTCTTTGGTCCAGCCCTTCTTCTGCCTAACTCCAGTATTCACAATGCTGCTTTCCACTCATCCTGCAGGCCTCAGCCTCAATGCCACCTCCTCACGGAGGCCTTCCCAGATTACTCTGCCTACACAGGCTCTTTCTAACTCCAGCCTCTGTTGCCATCACACGGCTTTGTTTTTGTTTTTCTTTAAATATATTTTATTGATTTTTTACAGAGAGGAAGGGAGAGAGATAGAAAGTCAGAAACATCGACGAGAGAGAGACATCGATCAGCCGCCTCCTGCACGCCCCACAGTGGAGATGTGCCCACAAGCAAGGCACATGCCCCCGACCGGAATCGAACCCGGGACCCCTTCAGTCCGCAAGCCGATGCTCTATCCTCTGAGCCAAACCAGTCCCGGCATGGCTTTGTTTTTGATAATTAATTGCTTTGTTGACTCACTGAATAATGAGGGCAGGAACCTTGTTGGTCTTACTCAGAACCCAGGGCCTGGCACCATGTAGGTGCTTAGCACATGTTTTGTGAACAAATAAAACTACTCAGAATAGCTTCCCCACCTCTGTGATAGCATCAACCACAGACTGCAGAGTGATTGTGTCACGCGTAGAAAAAAACATGATACGGAATTGTCTGAGTGCAGGGAGTGCTGACTGTGACTCTCCATGTTATCCTAGAGTCACGGTCCTTGATTTCCCCTCCCTCACCCCCCTACCCCCAACTCGGGGACATGTGGTAATGAGTGGGCATTGTTGGTTGTCACAGTGCGGGAGGTTCCACTGGCATCTGGTGTGTGAGGACCAGGGATGCTGCCACTCCACCCACAGTGTCCAGGGCGGACCCCACAACCAAGACCTGTGTGGCCCCAAATGATTGCAGTGCCTCGTTGGAGAGACCCCGTCTGGGAGGGATCATATTCACCATATCTCAGTCACCATTTCCAAAGTCTCAAAGTCCAAGGAAATATACCTAACACGAGTGACCACCGTTTGGTAACTACAGACATGCTGTCGCTCTACTGACCTCAGGATGCAGGCACAGAAATCATAATTCAGCAACAGGACCACGCCAAGGCGCCACAGAGGGGCCTGGGTCCACAATACATACCCAGGAGACCCTGGGCGATGCTGCTCTGATACAGACCCATTCCCCAAAGCAAGAATGCGAGCAAACCCCGCCTGCTGGCACTCTCAGACCCGCGCAGATCCACCAAGAGGAACGCCTGAAGCTAACCCGGCCGCTTTGCACATTAGCGGGCCACCCTTCCTTCGCAAGGATTCTCTCTGCCAGGCTCCTTTAAGCAGCCGGCTCCTCTCGTGCATCCGGAATCTAACCTGGTTACAAAAGCGGGGTGTGGTGTATGCATCCCCATTGTGCAAAGCTAACCAGCGTCTTCCGCGGGCGGCACGGCGCCCTGCCTCCCAGAGATAATTTGCCTGTTTCTCGGTTTGCTCTTCGCACCGCGGTCTCTTTGGAGAACGAGGCCCATGTCTCCGGGATGTCGGGTTCTGCCTCTGAGCACCCCGATGTGGCGGGAGGCGGATGAATATGTATTGATGCTGATGAGGTGCGTGGAACCAGAGGTGCGCTCTCGCCTCCTCGTCATGTCTTCTAAGGGGTGTTTTTCAATCAGCTTTGGCAAAGCAGGCACCAGGAAACTCTTGTTTGAGTGCTCTGGACTGGGATGCTTTTGGGGGGCACTCGCCCATTCAACCCTCGCTAGTCTCTGGCCAGACATTCTGTGTGCCTTATTCCCCACACACACATAACTTCCAGCCTAGCTCAGCTGCGGGGATAGCCCTCTCCTGGCCCCTAAAAGCATACTCTCTAGCACAGTGGTTCTCAACTTTCCTAAGGCCGCGACCCTTGCATACAGCTCCTCACGTGGTGGTGACCCCCAACCATGAAATGTTGCTACTGTGATGCATCGTGATGTAAATATCTGCATTTTCCGATGGTCTTAGGCGACCCCTGTGAAAGGGTCGTTCGACCCCCAAAGGGGTCGCGACCCACAGGTTGAGAACCGCTGCTCTGGCATATGAGATACGATTTTAAGATGGGATCACACACACAGCTAAGGTCACTGTAAAGAGCTTAGACATCAGGAGGGTTTTTATTCGCCTTCCATTGGGGTCCTGGTAGGACAATCTCTCTCAAACTGGGGTCCCGGGCCAGCAGCATCAGCATCTGTTAGAAGTGCAAGTTCACCACCCTACCCTGGACCTCCTGAATCAGAAGCTCAGAGGGTGGGGCCCAGCCTCTGTGTCTATTAAGCCCTTTGGGTACCTGCAATGTGCCTCAGTTTGAGAACTACTATGCTGGAGGCCCAAGCTTTCTCTTTTTTTCACATATTTGTATTGATTTCAGAGAGGAAGGGAGAGGGAGAGAGAGATAGAAACATCAATGATGAGGAAGAATCATTGATCAGCTGCTTCCTGCAGGCCCCCCCCCCCACACACACACACTGGGGATTGAGTTCACAACCTGGGCAGGTACTCCTGATCAGAGAACCCTTCAGCTCTTAGGCCAATGCTCTATCCATTACACCAAAGCAGAGAGGGCCCATCCACCATTTTCGGAATTTCTGTCTGTGCAGTCGGTAACCTTACGTTGGTCCTGACTCTGACCACGCACCATCATGAGAACGCGAAGAACCATAACCAGCGTTTGTTTCTGTCTTAGGTTTACTCCTCCTGAATTAGCCGAATTAGCATCTCAGAGGAGGGAGGCCCAGACTCCTGCCCAGGTGCGCGATGCCAGGCGCATTTTGTGCCACTGGCACTGAAGCTGTGATCTGATGGGTCCCCTGGGGGTCCTAGCCCAGCTCTGCTCCTGTCTGAGGTCCCTTCCCCAGGAGACACGCCGCGCTGTCAGACAAAGCTGCCCCGAATGGACAATTCATAGCTCAGAACCCATCACAGCCTTGGGCACCTCCACTGCCTTTCCTGGCTGCTTTAGAGACACTTCCCTTCTCTGCTATCACTCTGGAGGCAGCGGGGCCGTTTCCCACGCCTCAGCGAACACATTTCAAGATTCCTTCTCCGAGGCTGAGCCGACTCAGCTCCCCAGGTGGGTCCTTTAAGGCGAATATGAGCCTGAACGCGCTTGGATAGGGTTGAAGTTAATGACCGGCATGGAGTAAGGATGCTGAAGAACGCATAGCACATTGCTGACTTCTCTGCCCTCCAAGGTACCCTGTAAGGAACCTTTCTCTGCAGAGGACATGTTCCGACAGAGCAGCTCTGGGTTTGCGTTCAGAAACGCGTCTCCCGTCTGCCTCTTTCCCCGGGCGATGCCGCTGAGACACATCCTGGTGGAAGGCACCTTCCACTCAGAGGCCGCGCTGAGCTAATGACAGTCAACACCAGTCACTCGGCTCCCGGGAAGCCCAGAGCTCCACATGAGCCACCGCCTGAGGTGTGGGCCCGAGGCAGGGAGCGAGCAGAGGCCGGGACTGGGAATGGGCTGCCGAACGCAGGCACTAGTCCTGCTAGGAGAGAGGGGATTGCTTTTGAAAGCCAGCAATTCTCTACCTCTCTCTCTCTCTCTCTCTCTCTCTCTCTCTCTCTCTCTCTCTCTCAATGAACTCTCCAGCAGATAAAGGGGCTGTAAATTGAATGAGTTCATTCTGACACTATGAAAACTTATGGCTGAAAATTAAAGCTTTCCCTCCTCTTTCTTTGTTTGGCTTCAGAATCCAGGCAAACGACTCCAGGAGCCCAAAAGCCTCTACAGTGGTACCTCGAGATACGAGTGCCCTAACATACGAGATTTTTGAGATACAAGCCGTCAAGCGAGCGATTTTTGCTTTGAAATATGAGCAACATTTGAGATAGGAGTCATCGCGCGGATCGGCCGGCTGCACACGACCCACCAGTTTACCTCGACTTGAGCGTCTCATAGTTTCCCATGCCTCAAGGTTACGGAACGAATTAAACTCGTATCTCGAGGTACCGCTGTAGTAGGTTTGGGGTGGGAGGAGGGGTAGGCAGGAAGGACACATCACACGTCACTAGTGGTGACTCTGACCAGGCACCGTCCTGAGAGCATGAGGTTCTCATGTGAACTGCCCAGCTCGCCTGCCTGTCTCTGAACTATCAACGCGTCTGTTTCCCCAGGTCCCCAACGTGCACGAGGGTCCAGGTAGGACATAAGGTTAGAAACGATGCTGTGGCCGACGACACCGTCAGAGACCCAGGACCATCCTGGGAGGGCCTGCGGGATGGCCACTCCTAATCACTGGTGACCACTGACGGGTTTGTGCTGCTCGGTAAACAGCTGCTCTCCACGGGCTGGTGCTCAGAACGCAAATCCAGCTTTTAGGTAAACACCGCAGTGAAGAGATCCGTGCCCGAGTCGCTGCTGCTTGCCCGAGCCACGGAGAGGTGCGGGGTGGTGGCTGAGAGGAGGCTACGCGTGTCTGTTTCCTTTGTTTCTTCCTTCCTTCCTTCCTTCCTTCCTTCCTTCCTTCCTTCCTTCCTTCCTTCCTTCCTTCCTTCTTTCCTTCCTTCCTAGACTCTACAGCAGCGGTTCTCAACCTGTGGGTCACCTAAGACCATTAGAAACCACAGATATTTACATTACAATTCATAACAGTAGCAAAATTACAGTTATGAGGTAGCAATGAAAATAATTTTATGGTTGGGGGTCACCACCACACGAGGAGCTGTATTAAAGGGTCGCGGCATTAGGAAGGTTGGGAACCACTGCTCTAGACATGGCTGATGATAAATCTGCGACACAAGCAGAGATGGGGACAGCCACTCCGGTCTTCAGGGCCAACACGAGACGTAGCCTCACATCTGCAAGTGACTGGCTCAGTGAAACGGAAATGGGAACTGGGAGCGGACTCCTGGTTCTCGCTCCCCACCGCTCGCCCCTCAGGACTCTCCTAGCTCACGTGGCCTGTCCACTCTGAAGGATATGAGGGGTCCAGGGATCAAGTTCAGTTCAAGTGAAGGCCTCCAGGGACGGAGGGGGAAAGGCAGCACCGAGGAAACACAGTAAAAGAGCTCAGGTGGGGGGACACGTAGGAGTGCTGGGACCCTCCCCCAAATCACATGACTCAGGTGGACACAGTCTTTGCACTAAGCCAGTGGATGTTCGGCTTTGGATTGGTCCACGTGGAAGCCAAGAACAGCGGCGGGGAGCGATACTGACATCGTTACTGATGAGGCCAGATGCTCTGCTCTGGCTCTGTTGCCGCAAGAGTTGACACAGGTGACTTCTGTCACACAGGTGACACAGGTCAGTGACCCCTGTGACATGGGTAACCTCTGTGACACAGGTGACACAGATCAGTGACCACTGTGACACAGGTCAGTGACCTCTGTGACACAGGTGACACAGGTCAATAACCCCTGTGACATAGGTGACCTCTGTGACACAGGTCAGTGACTTCTGTGACATACATAACACAGGTGACCAGCAGCTGGATCGCTGCCAATGCAGCCATGACAATCATTGTGAAAATCTTGCAAGCGTCTAACATACAAAGGAAGGACCGACCACCTAGTTGCCCAGGAAAGTACCATCATGCGCTGCCCCAGCCAGATGGCAACCAGTGACACTGGAGGGCCAGCGGCCCCCACGGAGACATAGTTCCGTCTCTTCCATCTGACACCCAGAGGGCCCCGGGAGAGCCGCACACTCACCGCGGAGTCATTTCCACGGACTTTCACGCGTGTGTTCGCACCTGACCTTGCGCTGTGAAGGGTACCGCGCACATGTTTAGGTTTTCACGTGCCAAAAGCTGGCGCACGGGCCGACATCTCCCACACAGATGTGCGCGTCTGCAGCCGTCCCTTCTCCTTCGGATTATTATGTCACCAAACCTGGCTCCTCTCCAGGCAATTTCCATTTTAAGTGATGACTCGCCTGTGAACTAACAATAAGAGCGGTGGCCTGCAGGTAGGGAGGTTTATCTCAGCAAAAAGAAGTGCTAAGCCATGCAGAATGCGGAGCTCTCATTACTGGCCACATGCCGGAAGAGGAATAGCCACGCTCTGCAACCTACTTGCAGCAGCCACTTCTGCGGTCTTGTTGGAGGAGATAATTCTGCCTGCAGTTGCTTTAGAACAGCGGTCGGCAAACTGCGGCTCTGTTGACGAAGGAGTTTGCCGACCACTGGTTTAGAAAGTATTACATTTTGAACCAGCGGTTCTCAACCCGGACGGTTTTGGAGTGTTGGGTATTGTAAACGCACGCCTTATCAGAGCCTTTACTAATGACATTTTGGCATCTCAAAGGAAGGAATATAGTATGCATTGGTTCCATTGCCTCAGTGTTTTGCCGGAAATGTCTGGAGAGATGTTACTGGCATCGGTGCGTCCAGAACAGAGATGCCACTGAAAGTGGCACAGTGCACAGATCGGCCTCCACAACAGCCCAACTGTCATTCGTGCTGTTCAGAGCTGACTTGTGTCTCCAACCTCAGCTGGGCCTGGTCTGGAAACAGAATCACTGTGGATGTAGTGAGGTAAGGGGGGCCACACTGGAGTCAGGGGGGCCTTTGAGTTAATATGACCCGCATCCTTATGAGAAGAGGAGGGCCAGTGTGCAGGCAGACCCACAGGGCGAAGTCAGGAGATGAAGGCAGAGATCCCGCCACAAACCAAGGCATGCTGGGAGCCACAGAGGCTGCCAGAGTCCAGAAAGGGTCCTCCTGAGAGGTTCAGGGGAGCAGGCCCTGATGGCGCCCCGATCGCAGACTTCTGGCCTTTGAACTTGGAGAGAACGTGTGTTTTAAGCTATGCAGCCTGGGGGACTTGGTCCCAGCAGCGCCAGGAAGCAGCACGCTTTCTTCACAGGTGAACTTGCCTTTTTCTTTGCATGGAGAGCGTGCTTGTATTCATGACAGGCAATGTTTTCCTGGGCAAACACACTGTCCTCTCTCTCTGACTCCCTTCCCTCTACATCAGCAGTTCTCAACCTGTGGGTTGCGAACAGCTAGCAGGGTCTCCTAAGACCATCAGAAAACACAGATATTTACATTAAGATTCATAACAGCAGCAAATTACAGTTATGAAGTAGCGACAAAAGTAATTTTATGGTTGGGGGTCACCACACATGAGGAACTGTATTAAAGGGTCTCGGCCTTAGGAAGGTTGAGAACCACTGCTCTACATGATTATGCTGAACAGCTCGGGCCACCGGCGTCACTCTTGCCATTTCAGAGGCCAGGGACAGTGAGGATGAGCATCTCTCCAGAGTACGCTGGCTGCAGGAACCCCGGGAGACAGCTGCTATGATTACCCCCTTTTGCAGTGGAGGAAACCGAGGCACAGAGGGGTGAGTGTAGGCCTCAAGGCCCCACAGGTGGTGAAGGGGAGGAAGTTTCAACCGAGTGAGGCTCCAGAGCCCTCACCCTTAACCACACGCTCTCTGGCTCTGAAGGATCAGAAGCTAAAAGACCAGGAAGCCAGCAGTCAGTGCCGATGGCTGGACCTCATTTGTCCAGCCAAACCCCACGGCCCCATTCACAACACATCGCCAATGAAGAGTGCCTTAATAAAAGAAACCTCATTACATATACAAACACACACACACACACACACACACACACACACACACAGTTCTGAGGCAAAACTCTGAGGCAACAGGATCATTGCTTACTATATCCTTTCCTTTGAGATGCAAAAATGTCATTAGCAAAGGCTCTGATAAGGCTTGCATTTACAACACCCAAACCCCAAAAACCTCTTTGTTGTTTAGTTCCCCAAATTACTGAGCCAAAGAAAGTGTCGAGGATCACACTCTGAAAACCTAGAGCAGGGAGCGGCACACTGTTTTTGCTAAGAACCAGGGAATGTTTGAGGATGAGCCGGTCACCCACAGTCTCTGTCACTCGTTCCTATTTTCCCTTTCACAACCCTTTCACCAGGGGAAATCCATCCTCAGAGCTGGAGGGTCAGAAGGAAAGAAGCTCCAGGCAGTTTGCCGACCCCACTAGGGGGAACAGAGTTGAGAAATACACACGGAAGACAGCTTTTGAACCAGGATGGTACTGAGAGATCCAGTGTCAGAAATCCAGGAACAGCCCTCGCCGGTTTGGCTCAGGAGATAGAGCGTCGGCCTGTTGTCTATGTAAATTAGCGAATGTGTGTCAGGGTGATAAAAGAATGAGATTGGAGTCACAGGTCTGGATTTGAATCCTGGTTTTGCACGTTTCTAGCTGCGCTAAGTGGAGCCAACGACTTTGCCTCTTTCAAGCTCAGTTTGGCCATTTATGACATGGGATAACAATTCTGAGCGTAAAGTGCTGATGGGGGACATAAGCTACGCGGTCTGTTTAAAGATGCTAGAACAAAGCCTTGTGCACAGTAGGTGCATATCTTGGATTTGTAGCCACAGCGGCTGTGGCAGACAGACAAGAGTCTGTGGCCCCCTGACCCCCGTCTCCTGGCATCCACCCTCTGGTGTAATCCCCGCCCCCTGAGGGTGGGAGGGACCTGTGACTTGCTTCTTACTAACGAAACACGCCAAACGTGAAGGCACGTCACCGAGATGATTGTGTGGCGGAAGATCGATGTCTGTCTGAAAGTCTCTCTCTTGCTTCCGGCTCTGACAAAGGAAGTTGCCACCTCGTGTGAGCTGTCTATGAAGATGGCCAAGTGGCAAGGACGGAAACCAAAAATAACGCCAGCCACTGCACCTGTGCCCGGGAGAAAACTCCCTTCCCATGATCACTGTTCTAGAGCCTTCTAAGTGATGGATGATGCCGATGGCAATAACGAAGACAAGCATTATTGGGACCAGGCTCTGTGCCCGGCAGGTACCACGCCCTGCTGTGTTTAATAGTAATACCACAGAGCATCATCTCCATCCGTGTTCATAAGGTCTGGAGAAGACTCGGAGAATTTGGACTTTTCTCAAGGTGGGAATGCAGGGGCCACTGCTTGAATCCACCTGTTTGACTCCACGGGGGTGTTGGGTCAGCTGACTGGAGGCCAGTCTTCCAAAGTGTGTTCTTTCTTCTTGTTAATCCTCACCCGAGGATACTCTTTCGACTGATTTTTAGAGGGCATGGAAGGGAGGAAAGAGTGATAGACAGATAGATAGATAGATAGATAGATAGATAGATAGACAGACAGACAGACATGGATGTGAAAGAGACACATCAATCGGTTGCCTCCCATGCGCGCACCCTGACTGGGTCCAGGGGCCGGGGATCGAGCCTGCAACAGAGGTACGTGCTCTTGATGGGAATCAAACCTGGCACCCTTCCGTCTGCGGGCCGATGCTCTAGCCACTGTGCCAAAGCAGCCCGAGCGGTTATGTGTTTTTAATTGGATGAGTCTCCTGGAGGAGAGGGAAGGGAGGTGGCTGCCTGCCACTGGTAAGTGCCTCAAAATGGGTCTCAAAATCAATTAAAGCTGAAACTAATTAGCAGCAGGATTCATGGAAAGAAGATTTTTTAAAAAAAAAACATACCATTGGTTTCCAAACTATCTTAGGAACGAAATTCAGTTCGTGGCTCCAATGCAAACCAACTCGGGTGGAACACAGTTCTCAACAGTAGGGTTTCCGGCCCCGAGATGGCACTCCTCATTGAGGGCAGCTCATTAATGGGCCTGAGGTTTCAGGGTGCCATCTGGAGATGGGGGGGAGAGGGGGTGCTGTCCCAGCGATCCATGCCCACACCCACATCGGCTGACCATCCTATCAACAGCTCTTAACCGAGGCAAAGTTATTTTTATTCTTGCCATCAAGCATCTCAGTGCAAAGCCATCTCCATGTATTCGTGCCAATTTTCCTAAATCGCTCGAGTGTGGCAGCAACGTGCATGAAGTGGACTCAAATCGCCTTTCTCATCTCTGTCCTCGAGTCCCCTCCACCCATCCTCAGCCACCGATGCTCTTTTTTTAAAATATATTTTATTGATTTTTTTATAGAGAGGAAAGGAGAGAGATAGAAAGTCAGAAACATCGATGAGAGAGAGACATCGATCAGCCGCCTCCTGCACGCCCCACAGTGGAGATGTGCCCGCAAGCAAGGTACATGCCCTTGACTGGAATCAAACCTGGGACCTTTCAGTCCGCAAGCCGACGCTCTATCCACTGAGCCAAACTGGTCTCGACACCACCGATGCTCTCTTAAGCTCATGGCCACTCCACCAGAGGAGAGCACTGATGGGCACGTGGCCAGTTCAGCCCTAGGTGCCCGCTGGACACGAGCGAATGGAACATCCGAGGAGGCAAGTCAGCTCAGACCTTCCTCCCACAGCCCGCATCTGAGCGGCTCCCTTCCTCGTGTCCTCTGGGATCTCTGTCACCCTGTGCTCCTCGCCATCTTTCTTAAGTTTCCTATTCCAGGTGATATTAGGAGTTCCACCCTATTGTCCAGCATCGGGCTCAGTGTTTTCTGTGAATTATCCAGAACACTCATTTACTGAGGACCTACTGTGTACAAAATACTGTTCCCAGCACTGAGGACATGAAAGTGAGCAGAACAGACAGAAACCCCTGCCCTCAGGGAGCTTACATGCTTGTCCCGAGCCAGGAAACAGAGGCCACACCCAGGACGGCATGCAGGTAGCCAGGGCGCGGTCAGTGCTAAGGAGAATGAGGTGGAACAGAGTTACAGCAGGAGGTGGTTGGGGGAGATAAATGGATTGAAACTCCTGATGGGCAGCGAGGGGACACCTCTGGGGAGGTGACATCTGGGTCAAGACCCGAAGGAACGGAGGGGACATCTCCCTTCATGGATGACAGCCGAGTAAGCAGTAGAAGGAATGACCTGCGCCAGGTCCCGAGGCTGGAGCAGCCCTGGGGTGAGCAGAGCAGCGGAGAGGCCTGTGCAGCCGGAAGGCGTGAGGGGAACACGTGTGGGACCCCAGGGGAGTGGGAGGTCAGAGGGCACCGGGATTTTGTGAGCTGGGGCCACTGCAGACTCCGCGGCAAGGAGGAACACGACCGGTTTCAGACTCAAGGGAGTCGCTGCCTGCGTTGGGAAGAACTTGGCGCAGAGGGTCAAGTGCAGGAGGACATCAAATTTGATCATGACACAGTCCCTGTGAGATCCTCCTCATCTTCCCATTTCACAGGTGAGTGTTGTAAAGGCTAATATTTGTAAATATATTTTATTGATTTTTTACAGAGAGGAAGGGAGAGGGATAGAGAGTTAGAAACATCGATGAGAGAGAGACATCGATCAGCTGCCTCCTGCACGCCCCCCACTGGGAATGTGCCTGAAACCAAGGTACATGTTCCTGACCGGAATCGAACCTGGGACCTTTCAGTCCACAAGCTGACGCTCTATCCACTGAGCCAAACCCGTTTCAGCTAATTATTTCTTTTTAAAAAAAGCAAAACCATGACTCTCGTGCAGATATGAAATGAATATATAATTTTTTTAAAAAAGTTAAATTTACTCGTAATGAGGGAACCAAGCGACGGTTATGACTGGTTCAAAGACACGTCTGTAGTTCAGGGATGTTGGGATGAATGCCAACGGGGGGCAGCCTGGCTTGATGCACAGCGGGCCAGGGAGGTCAGGAGGAACCCCTACAGGACAGAGCATGGTAGATCTGTCAAGGTACCATGCAGACGAGAAGTACAGTGGTACCTCGAGATACAAGTTTAATTCGTTCCGTAACCTTGAGGCGTGGGAAACTATGAGACGCTCCAGTCACGGTAAACTGGTGGGTCGTGTGCAGCCGGCCAATCCTCAAGATGACTCCTATCTCAACTGTTGCTCATATTTCAAAGCAAAAAATGCTCACTCAACAGCTCGTATCTCAAAAATCTCGTATGTTAGGGCTCTCGTATCTCGAGGTACCACTGTATCTTGCTTTGTTCCCAGTGGCCTACAACGTACACAGTCAGAACCCTCCTGGAGAGGGGCCTTCTAGAGAGGGCACAACTCTGCATTGAAATGCACATTTTCTTTCCAGAGAAGAGAAGCAATCTGAGGCTGAGAGAGGTTAAGAAACGTGCTGGATGGAGGTCACTCAGGAATGGCTCATGCTGGGGTCTGAACCCCTGTTTTCCTGACTCCACAGTCAAGACGCTCGGCTTTCCACATGGGCGGGTGTACAGACTCACTGAAATATTACCAGAGATTCGGAGAGCAGTAAAACTCGGTTATGTACAGTAACCTCAAAAGAACGGCATCATTTAACACCCAAATCAACACCTATTTCCTGAACGCCTGCTCTGTGCAAAGCATGGAAACGGGGCATGGGGGACCCCCAAAATAAATGAGAAATCGCTTCCAATAAGCCAGCAATTGGATGGCACAGAAAGCCACCCTGGCGCGGTGCAAATGCTCCCAGTGTACTGCGTGCACGAATCCAGCACCGGATGGAAGTCCCTCCGCCCTGCTGCCCGCGTCTGTGCTGTCACCGGCCGCATGTCCGGGGAGGACGGGTCTGGAGCACGCAGATATGCAAATGCGTCCACTGTCATGCTAAACTGCACAGACAGCGACAGCCTGAGAATTCATGAACACGGCGGAGAGCTCCAGGATGAGATGATGGGTATCTTCTGGATATTTGCGTCCCCAGCTGAGAGGCACTTTGTCAACCATGATGGAAAGTGAAGGGTTTAAGGACAACTCAAAGGAGCACAGGTTTGGTTTTTAGAGAGAAGCCGTTGCTGCTTTTGATGGTTAATTTTATGTCAAGCTGACCGGGCCAAGAGGGGTCCAGAAACATGGTCAAACATTATCCTGGGTGTTTTTGGATAAGTTTAACTTTTCAATCGCTAGCTCGAGTGAAGCAGAGGGCTCTCCCTAATGTGGGTGGGCCTCAGCCAATCAGTTGAAGGCCGGAATAGAGCAAAAGGCTGATTTCCCCCCAAAGAAGAGGGACTTTATCTTGCCTGACTGCCATGGAGCTGGACATGGTTTTTGTTCGTTTTTTGGGTTTTTTTTTTTTTTGGGGGGGGGGTGTTTCTCCCCTGCATTCAGACTGGAATTGAGACATCCGCTCTTCCTGGGTCTGGAGCCTGCCAGCCTTTGGACTGGAATGACCCCCAAAGCTCTCCTTGGTCTGCAGCTTTTCCACTCATCCTGAGGTCCCGGCACCTGTCAGCCGCCATAACCAGTGAGCTGATTCTTATAATACATCTCTACACATACCGACACCCCGATTTCTGTGGCTCCGGGGAACCCTGACACACCCTAACTTCCCCCCTCTGCCTAATACAGAAGCAACACTTAATTCATATTTGCGGACATTTGCTCAGGGTCTGGAGTGGTTCAAGCACTTCCTATGTGGCTGCTTTTCTCTCTTCCTCATTCTAAGAAGGAAAACAGGTGCACTTCCCTAAGGACATGGGAAAATTTGGGAAATCTGAATGTCTGCTTTAATGTTTTACTTTCTTCCCATGTTATTTCATAAAGAATCCAATGTCTGTCGTTTTACCCCTGATGTTAATCTACGAGTTCCCAACAGAGAAAGCCAAAAGTCTGGCGGATTTTCTTTGTCAGAGTCTCCAATTGTGACACCTTCACCCCCTTGGTCCCAAGGACCGATTCAGTTACCTGCCCAACCAGGTGGGTGCCCCTGCCACCAGGGCTGGGTCTCCCCTAAAGTAGCACCGCCTTTAAAGTGCTTTCAGCTGCAAGCTGGGAGTGTGATGGCCAGACAGGAAGGCCACTGGTCATCCCAGCCATCTCTCAGGAAGTCTGGAGATGGGACAATCTGTTCAACTCCACCGACAGAAGAGAGGGTGCTCTCTACGTCACCAGAGCGGACACCCCAAGTTCCTCCTGGGGCCACGCTGGCTTTGTTTGGGGACACTAGGGCCACGACAGCGAGGAGGATCATCTGCTCTCACCAGTTCTCTCTAGTTCTAAAGACATCTTTCCCGGAAGCCACGCGGCGGGCTTCCTTTCACACACTAACGGGCAGAAGAGAGTTAGTGTCCTTCCTCACAGTCCCTGGTGAAAAGAGAAGCCTTCATGACTGGCTCAGGGAGATGGAGATCCCCTCTCTGAAGCATGGGCAGGGGTCCAGGCTCACCCCAATGCCCTGGTGACTCTAGGAGCACGGATGTCACCACCTTCTGTGAGCAAAGCTGGGGAGGGATTGGGGGAGACCACCAAGACTGACAGCCACGAGTCGCATCACAGCAAACTTCCCAGCGAGAGAGGTCCCTTCTTCTCTTAAAAATGTCCCAACAGCCACAGAGGTGGAACAGGAACCAGGGAGGAGAGCTTTGGAATTTAAAATACCGCATGCAGCCAGACTCAGCGGTAAGTCTTGACCATGTTGAAAACTTACTGAGGGATGATATTTTTTTAAAATATATTTTTATTCATTTCAGAGAGGAAGGGAGAGGAAGAGAGAGATAGAAAGTCTATCTCTCTCAACGAGAGAGAATCACGGATCAGCTGCCTCCTGTACACTCTCACTGGGGATGGAGCCTGCAACCAGGACATGTGCCCTAATCAGGAATTGAACCGTGACCTCCTGGTTCATAGGCTGACACTCAACCACTGAGCCGGTGGGTGAGTCATATTTTAAAAAAAGAGATTCTAAAACGACGTTCCTCCCGAAAGCTGTCAGTGGCTTGCCCGGGCCGGCGAGAAAGTAGCAGGGCCTGGTTTGAAGTCCAAGTCCAATGCCACAGCCACATTTCTGCTGACTGCTCCAGAGGAGGGTTCCGTGGCGATGTGGCCTCAAAACCTGCCTGCACATGTCCCCTGCTCACCCCACTGGGCAAATCTTCACTGCAAGGTAGTCTGGGAAATGTAGTCTTTATTCTATGTTCAGGCTGGGCCATGAAGGCAAAAATGTAAAACAAGCCCCTAGGGAAGTGAGGAGAGGAGAGGGAGTGACAGATGCACACAGGGAGAGGGGAGGGGCATGCAGCTGGGAAATGGGGTCCTCATCTCTGAGACAGCAATCCCAGCGGCAGAGAGCGAGGTGCTCCCCTGTCTCTGAAAGGAGGAGCCAGTGTTCCCTCTGCAGATGGGCGTTCACGTCTGCCAGTGCTCAGCATCCCATTCCTGCGGACTTTCCCCACACAGGCCTTGGCACACGTGTGACAGGGATCCTCAGAATACACTCTGTCCAGTACCAGGAGCCGAGAGATGGACCACGTATCATGCATGAAAGAGCCACCTAATACAGTGGTACCTCGAGATACGAGTTTAATTCGTTCCGTAACCTTGAGGCGTGGGAAACTATGAGACGCTCGAGTCACGGTAAACTGGTAGGTCGTGTGCAGCCGGCCAATTTGTGAGATTACTCCTCTCAAATGTTGCTCGTATTTCAAAGCAAAAATCGCTTGCTCGACGGCTCGTATCTCAAAAATCTCATACGTTAGGGCACTCGTATCTCGAGGTACCACTGTACAGGCTTCATATTGTACAGTAAAAACAACCGAGGGGCCCCAGCAGGCATCAGCCAACTGGGGGCCCCTGCTTTGTGTGGGCTGAAGGATTTCACGTTTTTAAAGATCACACAGTACACAAAGGCCATGTGAGAAGCAGCGTGTGGCCTGCAGACTAACATGCTTCCCACATTGTTCTTCACAGAAAACACTGGCAGACCCTTGACCTAGAGCAACTTACAGAAACGTGGCCGAGTCTTAGAAGCCTAACGGTAAGTGGAAAACAGATCTCAAATATTTATAGATAGTACGGCATCCTTTTTATAAAGGCAAAACCGGCTAAAACGCACGTGGGCTTTTAAGGAGTTCACACACATACAATAAAAATACCTCAGCAGAAAAGCAGGGGATGACAGAATCAGAGGAATGGGGACCTTCCTTAGCTACCCCAAGGGATGGGGAGGGTGGGCAGCACTGGGACGAAGGCTATGGTCAAGGTCCTACCTTTCATTGTAAGGGTGGCTGGGGGTGCTTATTGCTTTTTAAAACAACTACAGTGGTACCTCGAGATACGAGTTTAATTTGTTCCATAACCTTGAGGCGTGGGAAACTATGAGACGCTCGAGTCGAGGTAAACTGGTGGGTCGTGTGCAGCCGGCCAATCCGCGAGATTACTCGTATCTCAACTGTTGCTCGTATTTCAAAGCAAAAATCGCTCGCTCGACGGCTCGTATCTCAAAAATCTCGTATGTTAGGGCACTCGTATCTCGAGGTACCACTGTAACTAAATAAACACAGACCTTGCATGGACCGATGATGAGAGTGTATCATGAGCTAAGGCTTACCATGAACCCAATTCTGGCACCAAGGTTCAAGACAATTAATAAGCAAAACCTACTGATTGCAATTTTTAAAACAATAGCGCATATAAGGTAAAAAAGTAAAATTGTCACTCACTTGGCCACTTCTACTGCCATAGCTCAGAGATAACCACTGTCAACTGTCAGGGGGCGGGGAGGGGGGGAAAGGAGGGAGATGGTGGTTTGTTCATATGAGGATAGAACTCACTGCTAAAACAAAGATCCCCCAAACACACGCGCATGGGTAAGACGGGAGCTAACGTCTCTCCCTCCTCACAGTGACTGGCCTGGCGGTAGTGACTGACTCTGTTGGGGACCCAAGCCCCTCCATCTCGATGTTTCACAGTTGCCTTTGTCTGCGTGGTAGGAGAGACCCCAATACCACTTCCACAGCAGGGAAAAGCGCCACAGGTACATTCCCATTCCATGGAAAGGCAACGTTGCGCATGTCCCCTGCTCACCCCACTGGGCAAGTCTTCACTGCAAGGGAGTCTGGGAAATGTAGTCTTTATTCTAGAAGGCTATGGGCCCAGCTAAAATCCAGAGATCCTAGTATTTCTTTTCTGCACCTACACACACTGACATGGAAATGTATGCGCATGGGCCTTTATTTATGAAACTATATATGCCCTATAAGCTCGTGCTGTTCCGCGGGTTGAATTTTTCAGTTAGCGACACAGCCAAGAAGTCTTTCCAGAGGAGCGCACAGCGTGTGTCTCATCCTTTGTGGTCATTACGCATGTTCCGTGGCCTGTATGTAGCGGTAAGATACATAACCGACTCCCCATCCATCAACATTTTAGGTGTTTTTATTTCCCCGTTGCCTGGGTTCCTCGGAAAGATTTGATGACCGCACACATGTATTGTGTCACTGCGAAGCAGAGAGACACAGTGACACAGCTGCTGACAGGAAGTCCTGGTGAGAAGGGACGGTCCTGGCCTGACCTCACCGCACTTCAGCATCCAGGTCTTCAGTCTGCTTCTGACAGAGGCAGTGAAGTTTTGGGGGGACCAGTGGGGGCAGCTGGGGTCCTGCTGGGAGAAGCTGGCCTGTTCCCGTCCATCGCTCTTTCCTCCCTCTGCAGCCACGGGGAGGTGAGTCTCTCTCTCCTGAATCAGCCAGACCAGATGCGGGAACCCTGAGATGGGGGGAGAAGGACGATGACAGCACTGTCCTCTGACTGTCCTGCAGCAAGTCACCCCCACAGCGAGAGAGACTGACTGTGCGTCTGGGCAATACAACCAGGCAGAGACCGGAAACAGAACGCTCTCTGCTCCTTGGTCTCCCGGTGCCCAGGGAACGGACGATGCCTGTCTTTGTACGGTCTCTGCTTGCTTCCGCAGGGCACCATGATGGCACGTTCAGAGGGAGCCCTCACAGCTGTCACAGCTGCAGGCCTCGGGGTGCCCCGGCCGCTTCCAGGTGTGCGGAACTGCAGATCCCCCGTCCCTGTTGTGACATGTGCTTCGCGCGCTTTCGGAAGTGAGAGGAATCCTTTAATTGCAGGTTCTACCAAATGAGACTCTTCCGCCCCAGAAGGCAATCCGGCAATAAAAACATCTGTAAACATGCCGAAAGGGGGGTGGCGGAGGGGAGACCAGGCCAACGTTCCCTGAGCGATGACTCCCCTTGCTAAGTTCCGAGCTGGCTGGGCCCCAAACACAGCTCAGCTATATCCTCAAACTAATTCACTGAATTTGGGGAAACTGACAGCCAGGAAGGCAAATCAGTGGGCTGAGTTACTGAGAGCCTGGGTTGGGCTCCCCGCTCGGGCCCGGATGGCTTAGCGCCCCCCATCTTTGCTGGCCAGTTCCACAGCTCGGAAGGCCTGGGAGGAGCCCACACAGGCGTGGGTTTTGGCTTTTTTGCTGCGTTTCAGAGCGGCCACGAGGCTCCCGATTGGAGATGTCGAGTCAGCAGCTGGATATAAGAATGCGGAGTTCATACCAGAAGTGTGGGTTTGAGACCGAAATGGAGAAGCCCTCCACATGGGGATGGTTTTCAAAGCCAGGAGACCAGCTATGACCTGTGGAGTGGGGAGAGCCTGACAAGAGTTCCCCCAAATAGGATCCGTGGGGGGCTCCAGCGCTGAGTCTCAGGGGACACGGAGAAACCAGCAGGGAGATGGGAAAGCAGTGGCCGGTGAGGCGGAGGGCCGTCAGGAGGAAGGGTTGTCTTGGAAACTGGGAGGTCAAGGGTTTCGAGAAGCAGGCAGCAGTGTGAGATGGTGCCAGAGGGTCGTGTAGGATGCACACTAATTTGGCTCACCGGTCTTTGCTGTTTTCTCAGAAATATCCTGAACACAGACTGAAGCTAATTTAGAAATGCAGGGAAGCAAACACATTGTTCATGCGGAAGCATTTCCAAGCTACTGTTGAATAATGCGAGATAACAGAAAAAAAATAAAAAAAACAACACACACACACACACACACACACACACACACACACACACACACACGTCTCTGCCCCAGGTTGGCGCAGAGCATTTAAAACCCTTGTAATTGCCTAAGTGATAAGAGCACTAGAGCATCTCTTTAGAGACTTGATCTTTGACCCCCGCTGTCGATACAGAATTCCCAAGTCCCTTGGACTTTCCTGGGTGACAGCAGCATCTTTTATCCTAACAAGGCGACTCCGGGTGGGCTCCTGGACACGGGCTGGTCACCAGAAAGACCGATCTATGATGAGAGCGTGGAATTTTCCGCCCCAGCCCCCACGCTCTGGAGAGGGGGAGGGTCTGGGCCTGCCTGGATGATCGATCGTGCTGACATCGCGAAGGCTCCACGAAGTCCCACAGGACAGGGCTGGCAGAGCGTCCTGGTTGGTGAAGACGCGGACGTGCTCAGGTGACAGGAAGGGGGAGGAGGCCTAAGCAAGACTTGACATCTGAACAGGAGTTCGCTTCAGACACAAGGTCACGCCCGCGGTTCAAATGCATGAGTTAATGACGTCATGTCACCGTTCCCTCCTTGCTTCTCGGATCAAGCGCGTCAGAGAGCCTCTAATGCAGTGGTTCTCAACCTTCCTAACGCCACGTCCCTTTAATGCGGTTCCTCATGGTGTGCAACGAATATAATTTTATGGTTGGGGGTCACCACAACATGAGGAACTGCATTAAAGGGACGTGGCGTTAGGAAGGTTGAGAACCACTGAGATAAATGAGTTTGTTAGGACTGACAAGCAGCGGATGATTTGAGCCTCAGACATTAGGTCCCGCATCTTCGCACTCATCCTCGGCCACGGAGCCCTTACAGTGACTAGAATGCGAATGTATAGCATTGAAGCCAACCAGTCCCCGTGGACTGGTTCCAGCCGGTGCTTTGAAGCCCACGAGAGTGAGTTTCCCGGGGGATGCCCGTGGGGAGGGAGGGAGTCCTCTCTCAGGACCCAGTGTCCGCCTTCCTTCCGGGCCTGTAACCCAGGCACTGAGCTCTCATTAAAGGGAAATCTGTTCTCTTTCGTGAGCGGTAATCACAGAATTGGGACCATATAATTAATCACAGGAAAATATCGCCCCGCCACCTGCCATTTACAACTCCTGGCAAGATCCGAGGGGAACTCTCTGGAGGTCAGTGGTAATCGGAAATGAGTGATGCTTTCATAGTCCACCCTGATCATTTTCGGATCAAACAAATGCAAATAGCGCTGGCTGCACAGCTGGCCAGCGCTGCCGTGGTGAGCCGGGGACAAAATCAGAAATGCTGAGTTCTGTCACTACCTTTCCCGTCCCTGGTCATCCAGCCCAGGTCTCGGCTTGAAAATGCTGCCTGTCCGTCCCTCTGTAATTCAATACCACCCCGGCTTTCCTTGTAAGTAAGAGCCATTCAAAGGGGCACAGCAAGGGAGTGGATGGATCATTCTCAGGGGGGAAGGGAGGGAGGAGGGTACAGGGAGAGACTGGACAAAAATCATACACCTGTGGATGAGGACAATGCGGGGGG
>PVJN01037104.1:0-21117 GCA_004026805.1 Lasiurus borealis | reverse complement strand
CCATATCTTTGAGGTACAGAACAGAGAGGCACAGTATAAGATTTATTTATAATTTTTTAAAAACAAATAACTACTTCAAAAGAAACCTTATACAATTAGGGTTTATTTTTAGATTCAGTGAATATTTATAGTGTATTAAAAATTTAATGTTTGAATTTTGAAAGTTTTTTTATATTTATTCATCTCTTAAGTTCTCAGCGTTATTAGCTACCACTATCAACTTGAAAACATTCTGTTTGAAATATCAAATACATATTTTATAGGACAATTTACATATGGTTTAACCTACCATATTAAAATGCATTAGGCATCATGTATTTAACTGAAATTACAGGTCTGCTTCTAGACATACTGCAACTTCAACAGATGTATATTGAGTTTTAGGAAAACATAGTAAAGAAAGCTATAACACCTATTAAGGCTTATTTAGTTGAATGGCTGATGAAATCTGCAGTAGACTTGAGAAATAATAACTTTCCATCTGCATCTGAACACTTAAGTCTGAAGATGGTGTCAGATAGGTTTTAAAAATATGGTATTAATATTTTTCTTCAATATAAACATTCCTAACAATTTTTATTGTTGCATCTTAGTCAATAATTACCAAGGACATGATTTTAATGTGTATGTAAAAGGTCTAGCTTAAAACTAGACTTAAAAGGTTTGAAATTTTGTTCCCAATCATATGCACTAGATAGTTCACTGATGAAAATGCTATGAGGGTAATGCTATAGTGTCCTTTCTTATAGCTTTATTTTACCACTAAATAAGATTTAATATATGAATATGAATATAAATATGTTTTTAAGTAATTCACTCTAAAACAAGAAATCTGTTAATTTAGAAGTTATTTACTCTAATTTCAATCAATTATCCAGAGGAAGAATGAACAGGAAAAACATTAGTTAACAACTTATTCTTTTTCTTTTTCTTCAGAAAGTAAAATTGAAATGCATTTATAATAATCCATAGATTCAGGGGGAAGATATTCTAGAAAATGCTATCCATATGATGTTATCTAAGACCATCTAATGACACTAATATAGTTTATAAATACTGGAATACAGTGAAGAAACTGGAAGGATTATTTTGATTTTTTTCATTGGCACAGTAATTAAAAACAACATTCATCAGATATTTCTTTATAATCAGATTTTTTAAACCATTCTCCTACATAAGATCTTAAATTATACTAAGCACCCAGTAACTGACAATTGTTTTGACAAGTTTTCAAATTCAGACCTTTTCACTAACAACAAATACAAGAATAATATAGCTGGCCAGGAGCAGAGAATTCATAATATGTGCTTTATAACAAAATGTATTAAATTGTGGATAAAATTTACAGCTCACGTGTGAAGTGCTGCCTCTAAAAAAAATTCAGAATTGTTCTGTGGATTAATTTTAATGTCCTGTTTTCTGTCATGTTCTATTAATTTTCTTAGTCTCATGTACAGTAATGTTAATCTAACTGATGAAGTGATTCAGGTTATAGCAGTGAATCAAAGATCGGTACATGCAGTTTGAGGTGGACAATCTTGCCATTTTATAAAAATAGCATCATTTAAAAATGCCAATCAGCTAACTGCTATCAACTCTCTTATATATTATCTCTTAGAGAATGAAATTTTTGTGTGCCAGTAATCATCAGAGAGATATTTTGTACATGAAAGAATTTTATCCAGATTTGCTTGTGAGTGTTAAACAATATAATTCCTATAAATTGTTATTTTGTAAGTATAAAATAGTCTGCTGCACTTGAGTGATTTGGTCTGTGGAATGTTAAATACTGTACCTTTATTTAGCAGTAATATTCAGACTTTTGTTTTAGACAGTTAAGTTAATGTTTGTCATATCAATATAAATGAGAAAATGGAGTCTACGTGTACTTAAAAGGTAAAAACCAGTATTTTGTAAAGTTTTAAAATGTTAGCAAATTTTAATATTCAAGTAGCATTCCATCTTATTTCAAGGTCAAAAAAAGAGACGGAACTCTAGCCAAAGTAGAAAATTTATACTCTCCGTGTCCAAGCTAGTTCTTAACAGCTTTTGGACTATATCTCACTTGATGTTATAATATCTTTTATTTATAATGTTCAAATTTCTATTTAGAAGCTCTAATGTATATCTAGACTAAATCTAAACAGTTTTATGCTTTTAAAATATGTTTTCAAAGTATATATTTTATTTTCTGAGTGCATGTTATGGAGTGTTTAATATTCATGTCTTGGCAAATCCAATATAAGTATTTATTCCTACATGTGACATATGAGATATGTCTTAAAAATTATGAATATGTATAATTTCCTTCAAAGTCATTCTAGCCTATAGCTGTATCAAAAGTATTGTATATTTTATGGAGATTTAGTGATGTATATGTAAATGTTTTTTAAGTTATTTTATTGAAGTTTATCTTTACATAAAATTAAAATCTTTTTTTAAAAAATGTGTTTGTGCCAGAACTATAAACAAAAATAAATAAAAGTTAAGAAAATTCATTCTCATTTATCTTCCTTGTACTTTTTGTATTTTCTCTAATTTTTGTCCTTAGATTTTGGGCTCTAGCTTACATAGTAAAAACATCCACAAAAATTTACCTCTACATATTTATGCAATCCTATTTATTTTAAAGATATTTTCATATTTTGATCATGGGTAGACTCATTTTTAAAAAATAGCTAAAAATTGTTCTAAAAAATTACTCTAAATAGTAAATATAAAACTTTGAAGTGAAGTGCTTAGGAACCCTTGATATATTTCTGGTAGTTGTCAGAACAAAATGTTTCCATGGAGCATTATGTTGGGTTGACAAAAATTATTTTTGGTTGTTGCTTTGTATATAAGAACAAAATGCCTGCAGGATGACCAGTTGAGAGTCATTTTGGGACACTTTTGCTCTCCACTATCATTCTGCCCCAACTGTAGCTTTTATTTGTAATATTATGTTTGATCTGGATAGCTACTAGACTTATTCCATAGTTAGGGTGGACCATCCTGAGTCCAGCTATAGAAACAACCCAAGCAAACCCTCTGAAGATACTAAGATCTACTATAACTCAAAGGTTTACAATGCAGTTTCAACTTAACCAAGGATTCTGATGGAAGCAAGTAAGGTTAAAATACTACAGTCAAAATTACCCTTGTCAGTCCTATAAATTATAAAGTCACCACTCACCTGAACAACTGAACAGTGTGGTACTTATCTGAATCAGTGGTCAGAGAAGTCCTCATGTCATTGTCCAATCTTGCAGGGTAAATGTTGTTGTCCTTTTATTAACACTACAACTTAAACTGAGAATATTCTGGTGGCTTGCCCAAGATCACACTGGAGGAAGTGGTAAACGTCTCTGCACTGACAATTCCAGCAATTTTCCTCTGTCCTCATTCAGAATGTCGTGTCAGATCCAGGCAGAAAGATTAAAAAACAGACATTGTGGAATTCCTGTATTATAATTTAAAGAGTGTGCAGAAAAAGAATCACATACCTCATTTTAAACTGGACTACAGCCACAAATCCTGAAAACCTTTGATTTGGGGATTCTTATCCGAATATGAAGCTGTATATGGTACACTGTTTAAGAGGTCAGAATGAAGGCAAATTGTCTACATCTGAATCCAGCTTTTAACTTGCTGCCCAGTAACCTCAATTACATGGAGTTTCTTTTCTCTTGTCTGTAAATGGAGATGCCGTTACTGTCATATATGTGTTGTGGGTGTTACATCAGTTAATCGTATAAAGAACTCAGAGCAACGACATAAAGTGCTGATGACTGTAGGCAGTTCTTAATGTCATCAGCATGCTGTCCCTGATGCTGCTAATGTCGCCGACTCCAAAGTATAAGCAATAGCTTATAAATTCCCTTCCTGGGAACAGTTACTAGGAGGAACAGGAGCACGTGGGCTTCTCTGACATAGGACCTACAGGCTGTGTGACTGCCACAGCCAGGCTCCCTTCTGACCAGAATAGTTTGAGCTGACCTGGCTGATGCCCCTCTTCCTTTCTCCATCTCTTCCATGAACATCCTTCTGAATGGCACTGTTGATAAGACATCCTCATTGTCTCCAGATTAACAGCGTTTAATGCATAGTTTCTATTTTTGTGATCTCACTGTCAAGAAACAAAGTAATTTTAGAAAATTTCTCAGTCACCTTTCTTCACTTAAAAAATAATTATTGAAATCACCTACAAATGAAGACTGACATTATCCTTTCACTAATTGGCTATATTGAAATTAAGTTCATATTACTACAGATGCTATGAATTCAATATGAAACATTGATATTATTTTTTCTAATATTTCATGTACTTTTCCATTACACTTACAAAAATTAATTTCAGACAATCAGTATATAAAGCAAATTTTTTATATAAAGGGAAATACTGGCATATGAAATACTTTTAGCAAATGAATACGAAACTTAAAAAAAAAATCAACTTAAAAACCAACAAACCAAAAACCTCACAGACACAGACAATAGTATGGTGTTTAGAGAAGGAAACTAGGGGAAAGTAGCAAATGGTAAAGTGGGGATAAATGGCGGTAGAGATTTGACTTTGGGTTATAACACAATACAATATACAGATGATGTATTATAAAATAGTACATTTAAAGTCAAATAATTTTAGTAACCAATATCACTACAATAAATTAAAAAAAACAAACTTGTTAGAGCAATAGTTCTCAAAGTGTCCTCAGACCTGTAGCACAGACATTGATTGCCCAGAAGTTTGTTACAAAAGCCAGTATGTAAGCCTCACCTGTTGGAGTGAATCAGGATCTCTGGAGATGTAGGCCAGAAAACTGTGTGTATGAAATATAATCAATATATAAGTTGTGTAAGTTTAAGGTATACACAATTTTGATTTGATACATTTATATATTGCAGTATGATTACCTTAGCTTTAGCTAACACCTCTATCACATCACTTAATTATCATTTCCTTTTTGTGGTGGGATCAATTCAGATTGACTATTATCAACTTTCAAGTTTAAAATACAGTGCTGTTGTCGATATCACTAAGCTGTGCATCAGTCTCCAGGAATTATTTACTAGTGCCAGCTTGTGTCCTTAAACAACATCTCCCAATCCCCACAGCCTCTGGCGACCACCATTCTACTCTATTTTTACCAGTTCACGTTTTTAGTTGAGGAAACTAGATTTTAACAAACACTGGCTGATTGTGAAGCATGTGAGAGTGTGGGAACACTGCATTAGAATTTTGAAGTCACCACTTTGAAGAGGAAATAAGCATCATGTTCTTTCAAAAGGTGAGCTCATCTGTGAATCCTGTATAATAAAAACATAATATGCTAATTAGACCAGATGTCCTTTCCCTACGACCTTCCTGATGAAGCCTGGGCTGTGAGGGAAGCCCAGGTCCGGAAACCAGAGGAAAGCCGGTGCCAGCAGCCAGGGGAAGAAAGGCCTACTCATGCACGATTTTCATGCATCAGGCCTCTAGTAACATAAACTGATGGAGAAGATTTATATGCAAGTTAGTTAGGAATTCAAAAAGCTAAGTCATTTCCACCTTGGGGCTTTGCACGTGGTGTTTGTTATCACTGCCTTGTTTGCTTGTTATCTGTTCTTAATGTGTCTAGTTCCTTCTTGTCATTCAGGTATCAGGTAAAAATCATCTCCTCTGAGAGCCTACCTTGACTAGACAATTTAACTGTGCCCTTCTTGCCTAATACATTATCATGTAACCTTAGTTTATTTTCTTCCTAGTATTCACTATTGAAATTTTTATTTGTCTCTTTCTACTACTAGAACAGACACTGCATAAGAGTAAGGAACTTGTATTACTTCCTACTGACTCCAGCATAAAGTACCTGACATATAGTATGTGCTCAAAAAATATTTGAAGAATGAATGGATGCGTGCATCACAGGTGCTCACAAGAGAGCAATGGAAATTTTCCCGGGGCTGGAAAGAAATGGTTAAAATGACATCGGGGCACTAGGCTAATATCAATAGCATGCTTTACAAATGAACCTTTGTACAGCAAAACTCTTAAGCAGCAAATTCTTTATGGTACATGAATTCATGTGTATTCACATAGACACATTAGCATAACAAGTTTGGTTTGTTTCTTATGAGTCCTGTTAATGGAGAAGGAAACCTAGTAAGAAGTGTCATTAAATATTAAGATAGCAAAGTTGGGATGGGATTTACATGTTTTATAGTAAGTTATTCTATTTCTGCATTTTATTTATAGAATAACAACTCACTTTTTATATGCCAGATACTTTATACAGCAAGTCCCCACTTAACATTGTCAATAGGTTCTGTGGTTTTAAGTGAAAAAAAGAAAAAAAAAGATAAAATGAGACCAACTTTACCACAGGCTAATTGATAAAAGGCATTGAAAGAAACTATGTTATTTGAGAACCTCCTGTATTCATCATTTCATTCTAGCCTCACAAAACTCTATATCAAAAGTACTAATATTCCCCCTATTTTATTGTTTCTTTTTTTACAATGAAACATGGAAATTTTTATAACTGCCTCTAGTTGATAATTTTTGTAGGGTCACTGGTTATGGATTTAGGGACTAAAACATAACTATAGGATAAAACTGACAGTATAATTTAGAGGCAAAAATGAAAGGATTGGGCCATGGCTGATGTGGCTCAACTGGTTGTATGTCATCCCATGTACCAAAAGGTTGCCACTTAATTCCTGGTGAGGGCACATGCCTGGGTTGGGGGGTTCAGGAGGCAGCTGATCAATGTTCTCTCAGAATAATATTTATTTCTCCCTCTCTCTGAAATTCAATAAAAATATGTTTAAGTGAAAGAATTGGGATTTAAAGTCTAAAATTATCAGTAATTTCTAAAAAAAAAAATGCCCAAATTTAATTTATGAATGAACCCACAGGATCCTAATAAGCTTCCATGCTCTGAAGTCGGCTGAGTGAAATAGTTACTCCAGCTTTCTTTTGATTCATGTTAGTATGGTGAACCTTTTTCTCCATCCGTTACTTTTAACCTATATGTGTCTGTTTTCAAAGCTGGTTTCTTAAAGACAACATATAGCTGGGTTTTGTTTCTTGATCCAATGTGACAATTTGTATTTTATTTGGTGTAGCAACTGACACTTAAAGTGATATAATACCTGCTATATTTGTTACTATTTCTATTTGTTGTCTTTGCTCTTTGGTTCTATTTTTGTTTTCCAGTTTTTCTACCTTTTGTGGTTTTAACTGAACATATTACATGATTCCATCCTTCTTTTTTCTTAGCATATCAATGGTATTTTCATTTTCTAGTGATTGCCCTAGAATTTGCAATGTACATGTACAACTAATACAAGTCCACTTTCTAATAGCACCTCCCTTCACAGGTAATACAAATACCTTATAAGAATAAAATATTCCTAATTTCTCTCTTTTGTCCTTTGTATCATTGCTGTCTTTCTTTTTACTTGTACAAAAGCTACACACTGAAAACACTGTTGCCATTGTTATTTTGAACACTGTTATTTGTTCCATCCATTAATAAGAAAAATAAGTTTTTCATTTACCTTCACCTATTCCTTTTGTAGTGCTCATCCCTTTATGTAGATCCAAGTTCTGACCTGTATCATTTTCTTTCTCCCCCGTAAAACTTCTTTTAAAGTTTCTTGCAAGATATGTCTATTCGACTTTCATTTGAGAAAATCCATATTTCTCCTTAACATTTTCTGAAGGAAAATTTCACAGGATCCAGAATTTCAGATTGATAGACATGTGTTGATTTTTTTTCTTCCCCACACTTTAAATATTTCAATCCACTCTCTTCTAGATTACCAGTTTTCTGAGAAATCAGATGTTAATTCTTATCTTGCTCCTTTTAGGTGTTTTCTTTTTCCCTCTCGATTCCTTCAGTAGTTTTTTCTTTAGCTTTTATTTTCTGAAGTTTGAATATGACATGCCTAGGAGTAATTTATTTGGCATTTACCTGAGTTTCCTGGATCTTTAGTTTGTTATCTGACATAATTTGAGGAAATTATCAGTCATTATTGCTTCCAATACTTCTGTTCCTTTCTTTCTTCTCCTGGTATACCCATTACATATGTGCTATACCTTTAGCAAGTGTCCCACACTTTTTGGATATTCCATTCATTTTTGTAAGTCTTTTTTTCTCTGTGTTATTCAGATTTTAAAATTTTGATTGACATATCCTCAAGTTCAGGGATTCTTTCCTGAGGCATGTCCAATCTATTAATGAACACATTAAAGGCATTCTTCATTTCTGTTGTTTTCTTATCTCTAGCATTTCTTTATCATTCCTTCTTAGAGTTTCCATCTCTCTGTTTACATTATGTTGTCTACTTTTTCCAGTACAGCCCTTAACATTTTAATCATAGTTTCAAATTCTTATATGTGAATCTCATTCAGATGCTTGCTCTGTTATTTGGAATTGTGCTTTTTCATGTCTTGTAATTTTCTGTTGAACACTGGACATGATGTACTGCGTAAGTAAGTGATGTAGTGCTAAGGTGTGGGAGAGTGTTCTAGAGTCCTTTGATTAGGTCTCAGTGATTCTGAGCTGCTAGGTAAAGACCTTTGTGCTTCTCAATTATTTCCTCCCCTCAGGTGGGGCATGAAGAGAGGTAGCTGGAGTTTGTATTGCCGTTCTTTTAGGTCAATTAGGCTCTGATAAAGCCCCAGTAGGTAAGGCTACCATAATGGAGTCTCCCTTGAGACCCTGTTTAGAATTGAATGCTCTGGCCTATTTCATGATGGTTCCTCTTCCCTCTCTTGACAAAAGTCTGAAATTTTTCTCTAATCTTCACTCCCTGGTAGAGCTATCTACACTAATAAAAAAAGAAACATGCAAATTGACCATTATTCTGCTACATCCACCAGCCAATCAGGAGTGAGTATGCAAATAAACCCAACAAAGATGGCAGAAGCCATTTTGCTGGAGCAAGCAGGAGGCTTGAGTTGCCCCCAGTGATGGAGGAAACCAAGCTTCCTGCCTACCCTGGCTGGCCTTGGCCTCCACTCAAGGCTACAAAGTTTCAATTATAGAAGATAAATAAATCCCAGATACCTGCTTCCAGCCAGCCCTGACCTCTGCTCAAGGAGGCAATGAGAAAAGAAAAAAGAAAAGGCAGGTCACCTGGGGGTGTGGCCAGCCTGCAAACAGTCATCAGCCCCTCATGTAGGCTGGCCAGGCACCCCAGTGGGGACTCCCACCCTGAAAGAGGTGTGGCCAGCTTAAAAACAGCCCTCAGCCCCTCACCCAGGCTGGCCACACCCCCATGGCCCAATCCCTGTAAATAGACAGTCAAATATCCCTTGAGGGGTCCCAGATTGGAGAGAGTGCAAGCTGGGCTGAACAACACCCCCTTCCCATGTACAAAGGTCATGCACCAGGCCTCTAGTTGAAAATAAAACTCAGAGAAGTGTATGGGAGCCTCACTGTGACTGTACCCTCTTAAAACGTTTCTCTTAGACTTGTATACTCTGAGCCTCCAGCAATCCATCAATATCTTTTAGATTTCTTACCCTGGCACTGGTTCCCATGGAGGTTTCTGCTCTCGACTTTCTGCTTGGATAAGCTGTGATTCTTTATCTTCCTCTCTGTCTCCATTTTTGGGGACAGCAATTAGTCTATGGCCTCACTTTTCATATAGAAGAGCTGCTGATGTTCAGTTTGTTTGGCTGTTTACTTGTTAGAATGGAGTGCAGCTTCCAAGCTCCTGACATGCTGAGAAACTGTGTAAAATATAATTGGAAAAGCTTTACCTGAGGAAGACACAGCTAAATATATTGCCTTTATTTTTGAAGTCTAATCAGAAATCTTTCTTCTACATGGTCTCTTATCCTTCAGCTGAGTAGCCTTAAGAAAGAAAGCAGTAGTGCGCAAGCCCTCTGGAAGCCTGTGTCACTTCTGCTCAATTTTATAGCAAAACTCAAGTTTAAAAAACAAAAACAAAAACCTATCCAAATTCCAGGGGTGAAAAAATAAATTCCAACACTTCAGTAAACTACATGCAATATCATTATTATATCATCTCTGAATATATAAAGAGGGGTAGAGAATCATAATCAAGTTTGCAACCTACAATACTTCATTTGGTTTCCACTTCTTTTACATCATTCTATTAAAAAATGAAACCGCTTACCCTCGTTGGTTTGGTTCAGAGGATAGAGCATTGGCCTGGGGACTGAAGGGTCCCTGGTTCAATTCCAGTTGAGGCACATGCCTGGGTTGTGGGCTTGATCCCCAGTAGGGGGTGTGCAGGAGGCAGTTGACCAATGATTCTCTCATCATTGATGTTTCACCTCTCCTCCCTCTCCCTTTCTCCCCAAAATCAATAAAAACATATTTTATATATTTTTTAAAATATATGTATATATATTTTATTGATTTTTTTATAGAGAGGAAGGGAGAGGGATAGAGAGTTAGAAACATCGATCAGAGAGAAACATCAATCAGCTGCCTCCTGCACACCCCCACTAGGATTTGCCCACAACCAAGGTTATGTGCCCCTGACCAGAATTGAACCTGGGACCTTTCAATCCTCAGACTGACACTCTATCCACTGAGCCAAACCAGTTTCAGCTAAAAACATTTTTTTTTAATGAAACCTCTGAGTGTCCCAGCCAAAGTGATATTTTAACTCTACTTCTATAAATCATGATATTCAATATTTTATTTGGCAGGTCCTATTAGACCATGAGTTTAAATCTATCTTGTTTTCTTCTAAAGTATGATCATTGCTTTCACAGTGTCTGTACTCAGTTAGGTATGAATGAATGAATCCTCTGTAAAATTAAAAACTCATTGAGAAAGGGCTATCTCAACTAATTTTTACCTCCCATAGCCTCTTATAACAATTGTTTAAGCACATTTATTTTTAGGAAGAGCAAAACAACTTATAGATTAAGAATTCTAGAAAACAGCCAAAACCGGTTTGGCTCAGTGGTCAGAGCGACAGCCTGCGGACTGAAGGGTCCCGGATTCGATTCCAGTTAAGGGTATGTACCTTGGTTGTGGGCACATCCCCAGTGGGGGGCGTGCAGGAGGCAGCTGATCAATGTCTCATCAATGTTTCTAACTATCTCTCTCCCTTTCTCTCTGTAAAAAATCAATAAAATATATTTTTAAAAAAGAATTCTAGAAAACATTTCTAATACTTTCTTCACACTGTGAGATTTTTAATGTTATCAGGCTACATAGTCAAAAATATAAGTAGCCATCCTAGTGATATGTGAAACTTAACTGGTTATCTGAAAATGTATGGAACCAGCTATAAACATTGACCTCACATAATGCAGAGAGAAAAAATACATAAATATGAACTCATGGCTATAAATAGAGCATGTTACAGCTGTTCTGTGATAGCACCTTTACCTCAACCTCATAGTTAGCTATAAACAGCCCTGCAACTCTGGATCTCAGTTCAATGCCATGAATTTATCAGCCATTTTACCATGGAAAATATTTATATTATTTTTTATTTCATGTTTATAAAATTATGAAGAGTAGTGCCCCTAAATAATAAAGTTTATGAAGGTTTATTTCATATTGTAAAAATACCAGGGTTAATCTATTTAATAAATCCATTAAAGCTTAATAGATTCTCTTAGCTTTAAATTTAAAAGTCTATTTTCTCTACATTTGGGTTTCAACACCATAGGGTTTGGAGGAATTTGATTCTCTCTTTCTCTCTGGATACAAATGCTTACCCCAAACAAACAATAGTATGGGATTATTAGCCAAAGAGGACATATGCTGTGTAGGGCATGTACTGGTTATTGGTGTTAATGGTAAAGGGATAAAAAGGAATAAACTTGGTGTGACAGCAAGAAACTGCTGGTTAGCTGAGACCGGTTTGGCTCAGTGGATAGAGCATCGGCCTGCGGACTGAAAGGTCCCAGGTTCGATTCTGGTTGGGGGCATGTACCTTGGTTACAGGCACATCTCCACTGTGGGGCGTGCAGGAGGCGGCTGATTGATGTCTCTCTCTCATCGATGTTTCTGACTTCCTATCTCTCTCCCTTCTTCTCTGTAAAAAATCAATAAAATATATTTTAAAAAAAAGAAAGAAACTGCTGGTTACATAGGACCTTGAATGTTGGGTGGATTGTGTAACTCTATACAACCTATTCCTATTGTCAGGCCAGACAGTGGAAAAAAGCGATGGTCCATGGTGGCAGAAACTCATCTTGCCATTACATCTTAAAATACTGTACCATTTATCACTTACGTCATTCTTTCAATAAAAATGTAATAATTTTTATACCTACTGTGAGATATATACTATTGTAGGCCCTGTATTCATGTCAAAACTATTCTATGCTCAGCTGGTGTGTCTCAGTGGTTGAGCATCAACCTATGAACCAGGAGGTCACAGTTCAAATCCTAGTCAGGGCACATGCCCAGATTGCAGGCTCAATCCCCAGTAGAGGACATGTAGGAGGCAGCCAATCAATAATTTGCTCATCATTGATGTTTCTATCTCTCTCTCTTCTTCTCCTTCCTCTCTGAAATAATTATATATATATATATATATATATATATTTTTTTTTTTTAAGAAAACTATTCTACATATTGCAGTGAAATTCAGTCAAGACTTCCAGATAAAGTATACTCCGAAATATGTCACCTTCATGGATACTGAACAAAGAAATCATTACTCAGAGCCTTTATTAAATAATTTAGAGAGTGCCATTTAGTAATTGGATGGGGAGTGCAATACTTGCTTAAAGTCAGATGAAGTTATTTCCAAGTAAAAGCAACTCACGGAAATAGTGACCTTTGGATTTGGTCTCATCTGAAATGAAGAAGTTCCTCATTATCAATTATTAAGGCAAGTTAAAATGGGCTAATAACAAAATTAATAAACTTTCAGTATAATTAGGTTATGACAGGAAAAGGGCATTTTTGCACTCATTATACTTTGATTTTTCAAATGTTATAACTGCTCTTTTGGTCTACCTTGTTAATTTCTTTTCATTTTAACACATTCACCTCTGTAACTCAGAAAGAAAATATCAATAAAAATCTTTAAAACAACAGATGAAGGGCAAATATTGTTCACACACAACAAGTTGAGTGACAATAAAATTTTACTGAGAACCAAATAATTTGGCTGAGAACCAAATAGCCAATAGCAACCAACAGAGTAAACTATTATGGAAATATGCAACAGAAACAGACTCAATGGGAGCAAATGATTTTACCTTAACAGAAAGAAAAAAATAAAATTTACTAGAATATCAGCAAATTTAAAATGTCTGGTTCTGCAATGAACACAAGACACTGGGGGGTTAGGGTATGCCTGGCGGGAGTGCAATGGGAATATATGTATACATGTAACACATTAACTAAAAAAATAAAAAATAAATAAAAATAAAAACAGCTGGAAAGGCAAAAAAAAATTAAATAAATAAAAAATAAAATGTCTGATTATAAGCTGATGAACAAAAGGATAGATACAGAGGCAGTAAAGCATCAAACAGACTGTGAAATTACAGCAGGAAGATTAAGATTAGGTGAGGTAGATAAGAGATCAATCAAAGGACTTGTATGCATGCATATAAGCATAACCAATGAACATAGACACTGGGGGGTTGAGGTATGCCTGGGAGGGAGGGGGTGCAATGGGGAGATATAAAAAATTAATTAAAAAAAAAATAAAATAATAAAAATAAAAATAAAATAATAATAAATAAAATATCTGGTTCTGGTTTCCAGTCCAAATGGTAGGATGGGTAAATGCAATACTTAGATCATCCCACAATCACATCAAAATTACAACTAAACTACAGAATAACTATCATTCAGAACCACCTGAAATCTAGGGAAGTCCTATAATCCTATCCTATATAATAAAAGGCTAATATGCAAATAGCCTGAATGGTAGAATAACCGAACAACCAGTCAATATGATGTGTGCTGACCACCAGGGGGCAGGCATTGGCAGCAGAGCACAGAACATGTTGGGCTTCGGCCATGCGGGATGGTGGAGCAGGTAAGTGCCAGACCAAGGCAGGGCACCAGTCACTGTCATCGGGGCAAGCCTCTGGTGGTTACTGGAAATTCTTTGGTTCCAAGAGCCATGGTCCCACTTGGCACTCAGACCTGCTGCCAGTGCTGGCCCCGCTCCCACCTGCTGTTGGTGCCTGGTGCCGGTCCCAATCACTTGGTGCCATCAATGGGTGCGAGAGGCAGCTGCCAACCCCAATCGCCTCTGAGGGCTTCTGCACCTCCCCTTGCAATCGGGGCAGTAGCCACTGCTTGCACTCACTGCTGGCGCTGGCCCTAATCGCTCCACACCACTAGTGGGTGCGAGCAGGGCCGGTGCCATCAGTGCGTGGGAGCAGTGGTGGCAGGAGCAGGGCTGGGGGCAGAGAGGTGACTGGGGCCGTGGTGGGAGGGGCCTGGCAGGGGTGTGGAGGATGGGCCAAAACTTGCTCCTGTGACCACCACAGCCTCGTGATCCACAGCCTCATGGCCCACTAGGGGCCTCATAACAACTGGGCCCCTAATTAAGAATATAAAGAAGGTAGGAGGGGCCTCAAAACGAGCCAGCCCCACATCCACATATGGTGATTAAAAATCGGCAGAAATATCTCAGGTTGTGGAGGTCCCCTCTGAAGATCAAGGAATTCCAACTTTTTCCTGGGCCCACACACAGACTTGCTTGCTCTGAGCTTCTGCCTTGGGCAGCAGCTCAAAAAGCACCAGAATCGCAGGGAGAGGAACTGAATTGTCTGGCTTTGGGGCAAAGGTTGCAGGGACAGCTTTGTCCCAGATAGAAGTGCTGGCAGAGGCCATTGATCCTACAGAGATGACAAGCGGGTGCCATATCCGAGTCTCCATCAGTCTGGCTAACAATGTTCACCACCCTTGTGATTCCCTGAGACCCTCCTCCACCTAACTTGCAGGCCCACACAAGATATTCCAGTGGCTTTTCCATGCAAATGACCTGTCTTGGCTCATGCTGTGAACTTTCCTAAAGTCTCACAAACCCCAGACATGTAGCATTAAATACATATCTGTCAATAATTACGTTAAATACAAATGAATTAAATGCTGCAATGAAAAGACATATGGAGGCTGAATAGATAACAAAGCCCTTACAAAAGCTGTCTACAAGAGACTCACTTCGGAAGGAAAGACACACAGACTGAAAGTAAAGGGATAAGAAAATATATTTCATAAAAATGGAAACAAAAAGAAAAATAAACAAACAAACAAACACTAGAACAGCAATATACTTCAAAACAAAGGCTATAACAAAAAAAGGACCCAGCAGCTCCACTTCTGGGCATCTATCCAAAGAAAGCCAAAACACTAAATAAAAAAGACATATACATCCATATATTCATTGCAGCATTATTTACTATATCTAAGATACAGGTAACCTAATTGTCCATCTACAGATGAATAGATAAATGGTGCATATATACAATGAAGTACATATGACTCAGCCAAAAAAAAAAGAAAGAAATCTTGCCTACTGCATTAACATGTATGGTAAGTGAAATAAGACAAGCAGAAAAAAACAAATGCCACATGATTTCACTTATATGTGGAATCTTAGAATCAAAGAAAAAATTAACAAGCAGACCAGAACAAGATTCACAATTACAGAGAACATTTTGATGGTTGCCAGAAGCAAGTGGTGTTGGAGAATGGGTAAAAAGGGTGACGAAATTAAGAAAAATAAGTTGAACCTAGCCAGCTTGGCTCAGTGGATAGAGTGTCAGCCTGCAGACAGAAAGGTCCCAGGTTCGATTCCGGCCAAGGGCGCATGCCTGGATTGCTGACTCGATTCCCAGTGGGGGAAGAGGGGAGCGTGCAGGGGGCAGCCAATCAATGATTCTCTCTCATCTCCTCCCTTCCTCTATGAAATCAATAAAGAAATATATTTAAAAACATATTAAAAAAGAAAAATAAATTGGTACTTACAAAATAGTATGAGGATGTAAAGTACAGCACAGGGAATATAGTTAATGATACTATAATAACTTTGTATGCTGTCAGATGGGTACTAGACTTATCAGTGTGATCCCCTTGTAAGTTATATACATGTCTAATCACTGGGTTGTGTACCCGAAGCTAATACAATATTATATGCCAACTGTAATTAAAAAATAATTAAAAAATATTTTTAAAAAGATCTAATTCTAAAACTGTAAAATCTAACACCAGAATTGCTACAAGTCTTTTCTATTCATTCTTATAGGTCTTAATTTTTCCAAGTATAGAAGCAGTTGAATGGCTCCAGTTTTATTAAATTTCATATATTTTCCATGAAGACAGCACACTGTTATTCTCTGTGTTACTGAACTAGGTCTTCTTAGTTCAGGATTTTAGGTATATAATTACATTTTTAATGGCAAATTTCTCCATGGACCCCCAAACATGAGTTACAAGAAAGAATGTAGCAACACACAAAGCACAGTTCTGGAGAAGCAGTGGCTAAATAACAAATCAAATAAATGGTGTGAACTCAATGGAAAATATCAAGGTCAGCTACTAGAAACGTGTGTTAATATTAAAACAGTGTCAAGCATACTCATTAAGAGCAGGCTTTGAAAAGATCTTTGACTTTGATCCTATATCCACTAGACTGTACTACCTTGGGAAAATCACTTCACCAATTTAAACTTAAATTTCTTATATATACAGTGAGGATAATAATCCTAATGTGGGAATTACAAAATAATGTGTGTAAATTATTCTTGTGTCTTCCACACAGTTAATCGATAAATCATTATTGACTGCTTACTATGTACTAGATACAATTCTAAGTAATACCAGTGGCTCTGGACCTATAAAATGTACATATAGTTCAATATCCTATCTAATAAAAGAAAAACATGCAAATTGACCTTACCTCTGCTACACCATAAGCCATGCCTGTTGACCACACTCACCAGCCAATCAGGAGTGAGTATGCAAATTAACCCAACCAAGATGACAGTTAATTTGCATGTCCTGGTGCAGAGTGAAGACTGAAGACAGGGCAGGAAGCAGGTGGGGCTGCAGAGAAGGGAGAGAAGCAAGCAGGGCAGCGGAGACTGCCGCAGGAAGCCCTAGTATTCTAATAGTTATCATCATACCATGAGGCAGAAGTTAATGGCATTAAAGTCAAGGTGAAGTGAAAGTGAAACTAGAATCATGAACTAGAGCCAGAGTCAGAAAATAACTAAGGTAAATTAAGCAAGAAGAACAGATTCAAAGAGGAAATGTGAAGAGTGACTCAAATGCGTTTCTAGAATGAAGCTGCTTTAAAAGTTAAAGCCAGATATATGAAGTTTGGATTGTGCTCCAATTCATTTAATAGCACCAAATGAGTTTATTGAGAGCCCACTGTGTGAAAAACATTATTTTGGACCACACACATTTTTATTCATTTTTTAAAAATGTATCTTTATTGATTTCAGAGAGGAAGGAAAAGGGAGAGAGAAAAATATCAGTGGAGAATCACTGATCAGTTGCCTCCTGTAGGAATGGATAGCGATTCTGCAACCTGGGCATGTTCCTTGACCGGGAATCAAACTATGATCTGATTCATAAGTCAATGCTCAACCACTGAACCACTGCAACCAAGCTAGATTCCATACATTTTTTAAAAATACTTGTGCAAAACAGAGGTTTAGCTCTCAACAGTAAATGTAGAAAAGTGGACAAGACATATAAACATGAATTGTTCCAGTTATCTAATGCTTTGTAACCACCTCACAGCTCTTAGTAGCTTAAGAGAACACATTTTGATCACAAATAATCAATCTAGCAGGGCTAGCCTATTTCTATACATCTTTGGCCAGAAATTTGTAAAGCAGAAGGCTGTTTCACTCTCCCTTCTGGTGCCTGGGAAAACCCAGAAGGCTGGGGCGGGGGAAGCTGGGCTCCTCAGGAATCTTGACCTATCTCTATATTGTCTTTCCACATGGTCTCGCCAACCTGGAGGCTTTACCATACCCAGACTTCTTAAATGGCAGCTCAGGGCAACAAAGGTCTATGTCCTGAGAGAGGGAACAAGAAAATATTAACTATATCATTTTCATGACAGTCTTCAAAGTCGTGCAACATCACTTGCACCTCTTTTTGATTGTCAGAAGCCAGTCATTAAGGTTCACGCATATCAAAAGAAGATCAATTGGACTCCACTTTTTGTAGAAGGAGAGCCAAAGAAATTGCAAACAAATTAATTACATTCCTTTCATGTAAAATACACTGCCCACTTCCCAAAATAACCCCACATTTGCAAAAGTCTCACCTATTATGGCACCAGGCATAGGTCCAAAGTCCAGAATCACATTCACCTGTGTATGAGACTCTTCAGAGGCTATTTATTAAGTATAGTTCTTCTAATATTGCTCTTTTTAATATGAAGACCCAGTGAAATAAAGAGACAAGTTATATGTCCTCTGCATACCAACATTCAGTGGTGGAAAAGGTACAATTATTATAGACTTTTCCACTGAAATGAGGGAAAAGAGAGGCAAACAGGAGTCACCAATCCATAACAGTTCTGAAGTTCAGCCATTTGCACATACTGATGGTTCTCTGACTCAGACCTGATGCCTGGAATTTCAGCACAGCATCTCTATAGTTCTTAGCTCTACTGTCTGAGCTCATGGTTCCACCCCCTTAGTCATCCTTTTCCATTAAAAAAATTGCTGATGTTTTTAGCTAAGTAGTTTTACCAGCCTGCTTCCTGCTAGTAGTACTTCAAAAGTCCAAAGGCTTCTTTTCATATTGCAATGGCTTTGTCCCTTTTAATTCAAGCAGGTAGTGTTTCTGCAAGTATACTTCTCTTAAAACTATGTGGGTCTCTTATGAATCATACTGGAGTTCAACCAATTAGGAAAAAAAGCCATAGAAATTCAAAATTGGTTTCCTTAAAAGCACCTATTATTAAAGATGGACAATTTGCAATGCATGCTCTTTAAGGACCTTAGAGGTATTTATCTGAGATACCATCACAAATCTTCGAGGTTTTGGCAGCACCTAAACTCTTGATACCACCTCACATTTATGAATGGCAGATAATGGACTTCCCTGATGTTATCTTTATTCCCTAATTTTCCTGACAGTGTCCTGGAATTAATCTTTGTCCAAACTCTTTCTTTCTTTCACTTAACACAATCATATTGCATTTTATTACAGGCACCTAGAAGAAGCCAGGTGGCATCATCAAGTGCATGTAGCTTGGGATGCGATCTCAAGAAACACTGCTATGGAACTGAAGGAGTGAGGCAGGAAAGGAAGGAAGCTAGCTAATAAGGGCTTTATTACCAAGCAAGAGACCATTCTACACAATAGAAGCTTAATTTTTCTGAGGGATTCTATAAGAACAGCTGCTGTTAAGCACAGATTTCTGAGCCCGTGTTGTAGAACATGCCAAAGTATTCTGGGGGAAGTATTTCTATCCAAAAAACAGAGGACTGGGGTATTTGTCCACCAACTCCATTTCGTCACTGTTTTAGGTCAGTGGGGGGCAGAAGGGAAAGGAGATATATGTACTACTATATGTAATAATTTAAACAATTAAAAAAAAAAAAAAAGACTGCTCTCCAACAGCATTTACTTCCGGGTGTGTCCTGCCTGCCCATGCATAGGAAGAGCAGGTGTCTGCAGCCCAGAAAAACCCCGAAGGATATAACAAAAGTACTAGCAGTTGGAAATCAGGCTAGCATGTATTAAAATGATACAGGCCGAGGAAATATTAGCAGAGCACTGACAGCATTTGCTACACTGCTGTATGTGGTGTCATGAGGAAAATAAACATTAACCAAGAAATTACATGAATAAATTACAATTATGGTAAGTGCTATAAAAGTAAACTTACACAAGACTATCTCTAATGATAGCCTCATATTATTTCAGGTGGCAGCTGCCTAGAGTAGTTGATGCTGACCAAAATAATGCACCAACTCCACTACTGAATGTACACTATCTCATGTGAAATCACTGATTGGCAGTTTACATTACAAATGTGTGCACAGTCATTGTTAAGTTTATCATTTTGTTTCATTTGGATAAACCTTAGTCAGGATTTACTTTGTTTTATAAACCTTAAATTGCAAATATGGAAAGAAAGCTGTTTCAATTGTTTTTCATTAAATGGCTTTACCAAGAGAAAAGCTAAACAGTATTGTACTTGAGAATATGTTATAATCTATTCTATGAGATGTCTTCTTTATTTTGTAATTCTAAACTTACTTTCCTATAAATATATTTTAAATATATTTAACTCTTAAAGCACCTAAAGAGTTAGTAACTAAAAAGTTAGGTAGGGAACAGTCCACGAAAACTTTTCAAGGGTCCCAAGAGCAGCCTCAGATTTGATAATTGCTAGACTCAGAACTCACTGAAAGCTATTATACTCTGTTACAGTTTATGACAGGAAAAGGACCCAGACTAAAACCAGCCTAGGTAAAACCACATAGGGCAGAGTCTAAAAAAAATTAATTAATACAGAGCTTCCAACTGTCCCCTTCTATGGAGGCACGGACAGTTACTTTCCTGGTATCCATGTGTAACAACACAGAGAATATTGCCAACTGAAAGATGAGACAGAGGGCCAAAAACCAGGACTACAGGCTTTAATCAGAGGAGTAGGATCCTGCTGGGCTGTCTCGCAAGGGCAGAAAAGGCACATGTGCAGAGATGAACACGCCTTTTGAGGGGAAGAATAGGAAGGATTGGGGCTTAGAGTACTCGGCACCTGCTGATGGGTGGTTTCGTATAAGGCACATGATTAGGCACTTAGGTACCTAGGAATCAAAAGCTTAGGGTATTTGGCAGGTGCTGACCGGTGGTTCAATGCATAATCCATGTAAGGTGCCTGGTTAGGTGCTCAGGAATGTTCAGGCTGCAGGTGCAAGTTACATCAGAATCCATCAGTTGGGAGAAGGGAGGATCTATCTATCATTCCAGGCTTCTGGTAATATTAAAAAAAAAAAAATTGAGAGTCTGGGCAAGGTCAGGGGGTAAAGGTCCATCTTCCATAGCTACTTCCTGCTGAGAGGAGGTGTTGTCAGGGGCATCTACCTGGGGTCTCAAAGATTTTGATGACATAGGTGTCATCATAGATTCTGAATTCAAGGCCAGATAGATCTCTCCCACCTTCTGGTTGTGAACACCTACATTCTGT
>PVJN01037103.1:0-21118 GCA_004026805.1 Lasiurus borealis | reverse complement strand
TTGCATTCCTTCCGTGACCTCGACGCTGACCGCGCTCTGGGCCCCGAGCTGGACGGGGGTGTGGGGTGTGGGGTGGTGTCTCGCAGCTGTTTGAGTCCGGGGCCGCCTTCCTGGGTTTGGTGGGTCACAGGGGTCTGAAAGCAGAGGGCGGGGGGGGGGGCATTCATTCTATAATCCTGGGCAAAATCCGTGTCTAGGGATATACAGGACTTTCATAAAGTGTTTTTAAACTATTTTTTTAAAATACATTTTATTGATTTTTTACAGAGAGGAAGGGAGAAGGATACAGAGCTAGAAACATCGAGGAGAGAGAAATATCCATCAGCTGCTTCCTGCACACCCCCACTGGGGGTGTGCATGCCACCAAGGTACAGGCCCTGGACCGGAATCAAACCTAGGACCTTTCAGTCTGCAGGCCGACGCTCTATCCACTGAGCCACACCGGTTTCAGCTAAACTATATATTTTTAAAAATATGTTTTTTTTTATTGATGTCAGAGAGGAAGGGAGAGGGAGAGAGGACTAGGAACATCCATGATGCCAGGGAGTCATGGATCGGCTGCCTCCTCCTGCAGGCCCCTCCCCACTGGGGATGGAGCCCACCACCCGGGCGTGTGCCCTTGACCGGGAATGGAACTGTGACCTCCTTGGTTTAACATAGGTCCACGCTCCACCACTGGGCCGCCCTGGCCGGGCCATAAAGTCTTTTTTGTGTCTCCGTTCCCTAGCAAAGCTCCCCCCCACCCCCCGCCGCCCCTCCCGAGTCTGACTCCTACCTCTGTCTATGGCTGCAGCCTTATGAAACATTTTCTCCTTCGAATCCCCGGCGGGTGGTTTTATTTTTGTTTTGTTTTGTCTTTTTATTGGAAAATTCCGCCTCCCCGTCCTGCAGGTTGACATGTTTCCGTGTGATGCAGCCCCACCGGACCCCTCCGTAAGTTATTGAAATGTCAAACCCACCCACGGCCACCTTCCATCAGGGAGCCCCGCGACACCGAGCCCCCGAAACTAATATCCGGCCTGTCAGCGGTGACGGAAAACATCCTTTAGATTTAATATGTATTTAAATACGTTTTTATGGATTTCAGAGAGAGGAAGGGAGGGGGAGCGAGAGGTAGGAGCATCAGGGAGGACAGGGGATCGTGGATCGGCTGCCTCTTGCACGCCCGCCCCCCCACTCTCCACCAGGAGGATTCGAGCCCACCATCCGGGGCCTGTGCCCCAACGGGGAATCGAATGGTGATCTCTGGGTTCATGGGTTGATGCTCAACCATTGAGCCATGCTGGCTGGGCATATATATGTTTTATTGATTTTTTACAGAGAGGAAGGGAAAGGGATAGAAAGTCAGAAACATCGATGAGAGAGAGACACCGATCAGCCGCCTCCTGCACGCCCCACATTGGAGATGTGCCCGCAAGCAAGGTCCATGCCCCCAACTGGAATCGAATCTGGGACCCTTCATTCTGCAGGCTGATGCTCCATCCACTGAGCCAAACCGGTCTCAGCCACATTTTTTTTTAATTAAAAAAAGGAAAAAAAAAAAACCCCGAAACTGGCGTGTCTCTGTGGATAGAGGGTCGGCCTGCAGACTGAGAGGTCCCAGGTTCGGTTCTGGTCAAGGGCATGTGAACCTGGGTGGCAGGCACATCCCCAGTGTGTGTACCCGGGTGGCGGGCACATCCCCAGTGGGGGGCATGCAGGAGGCAGCTGATGGATGTCTCTCTCTTGAATCCATGTTTCTAACTCTCCATCCCTCCTCTCCCTTCCTCTCTGTGAAAAAAAAAATCAATAAAAATAAATATATATATTAAAAAAGAAGGAGGAAGAGAAAATGATACTTTCAACCAAAGTTTAGAAAAGCGGAAACACGACGTCGGCTGGAGGCCTGTGTGTGGGCGAGGCGTCGTGAGGGCTGAGAGCAGAGAGAGCCTCGGAGGGCTGAAAGCTCTCCTGCCAAACCCACGCCCGCTGCTCCCCAGCTCCCGCTCGCGCGCCGAGCCCACGCACGGCCGAGGCGCCGAGGGCAGGCGGTGTGAGTCATCCCACCCAAGGCAGCCGGCCTGGAATTGATTGGATTGCGTCCACCGAGTCCTAAATTGCCGGGCTGTGTCTTATTTATTTTTTCCAGCAGAATTGGTTCCCCAAGGCCATCCGCCTGGGTAGACGCATCCCGGGCAGTTATCAAACCATGAGTCAGGATGTGGGGGGCGGGTGCGCGGTGGGGAGGGGGGCTCGGCTGATTACCCCTCTTGCCCATTTCCAGAACCACTGCCTGCAAATGGCTGCTGGTGGCGGGCCAGTGCACACAGACAGGCTCTGGCGATCGGTGTCTGTGATAAACAAGGCTCTTCCGGTGGAAAGCGGGGCGGGGGTCTGCTTCTGAGCACCGAGGGCTGGGCAGCTGGTGTGTGTGTTTCACTTTTTTCCTTTAAATTAAAATCTCCATTGTTGAAAGTATCAGAAATGCCCCCTTCCGCCAGAATCGGTGTGGCTCAGTGGATAGAGCGTCGGCCTGCGGACTGAAGGGTCCCAGGTTCGATCCCGGTCAAGGGCATGGACCTTGGTGGCAGGCACATCCCCAGTGGGGGGAGTGCACATCCCCAGTGAGGGGCGTGCAGGAGGCAGCTGATCGATGTCTCTCTCTCTCATGGATGTTTCTAGCTCTCTGTCCCTCTCTGTAAAAAAATCAATAAAATATATTTTTTAAAAAAGAAATGCCCCCCCTTCCCTTCCTCCACTGTGGACCCCTTATAGCCCAACCCTGTCCCCACCTCAGGCCTTCACCGCCTGATTGTCTGTGTCCAGGGGTGATGCATATCTGCACACACATTCTCTTCCCACCTACCCACCCCTGCCTCCCCTCTGAGATTCTACAGTCTGTCTAATGCTTCTCTGTCTGTGGGTCTGTTCTGTTCATCCGTTTATTGTGGCTCATGAGATTCCGCACATCTGGGGTGGCTCAGCGGTTGAGCGAGGACCCCAGAAACCAGGAGGTCACTGGTTTGATGCTCCATCAGGGCACAGGCCTGGGTTGGGGGCTCCATCTCCAAGAGCAGGGTGTGTTTGTGTGTGCAGGAGGCAGCTGATGGATGGTTCTCTCTCATCACGGAGGTGCCTAGCTCCCTGCCTCTCTCCCTTCCTCTCCGAAATCAATACAAATAGATTTTGGGAAAAAAACCCCTCGGAGGGGCCCGCAGTCGATCGGCGTCCCAAAGATCATTTCCCGCCTCCGACCTCCGACGGGCCGCAGGCTGTTTTAATATAGGCGGGCGGTTCGGACGGCATCGACCCGCTCCAACTTCGTTAACTCTGTGCGGTGTGCAATTCCAATGAGCCGGCGGCGATGCCCGCCGCTCTCTCCGAGTCGCCCTCCGCGTCGGCCGAACGTAATCTGAAGTCCGTTGACGTAACCAGACGGGACCGGGCTTCTGAGAAAAGAGCTTTTTGTTGTTGTTGTTGTTGTTATGTCCTGTCTCGTTCCCCGAGACATCCTCTACAAATACGATTACGGGGTGACTGTCCCAGGGGGAGGCAGGCAAAGTTTGGACCCCAGTGGTGGTGAGGTCAGACCCTCGAGGTGGTGTTGGGTGCAATACCTCGTGTCCATCTTTGTTCCTCCATCTCGCCTCCTGTCGTTGGGAGAGGATCCAGGATCCCGCCTCTCTCAACCCCGCTGGTCCCCTTCACGGGTGATTGTCTGAAACCCCCTGTGTCTTATCAGGCCTTTTCCCAGAGGCGCCGGCAGCAGCCAAGGCCTGCCGCTGACACCCCCTGAACGCCATGTGCTTGTCCCCACTCATCACACGCACGCACGCATACACACACACACACACACACACACACACACACGTGTCAGCAAGCGCGTTGTCCAGGAAAGCGTGGGGCACACCGTTTCTTGCAGGCCTTCCTCACCGCGTTATTTTTTTTTTTTAATCACTCGATAATTTTTTCCATTGTTTTTTTAAAAATATATATTTTATTGATTTTTCACAGAGAGAAAGGGAGAGAGATAGAAAGTCAGAAACATCGATGAGAGAGAGACATCGATCAGCTGCCTCCTGCACACCACACTGTGGAGATGTGCCCTCAAGCAAGGTACATGCCCCCAACCGGAATCTAACCCAGGACCTTTCAGTCCGCAAGCTGACCCTCTATCCACTGAGCCAAACCGGTCCCAGCTCCATTGATTTTTTTAAAAAAGAGTGGACAGGAGAAGGAGAGACAGAGAGAAAAGCCCCCAACTGGAGCCCCGGTCCGGGAGCCTGCAACCAAGATACCTGGCCTTTTATTTTTTATTTTTTATCATTTTTAAAAATATTTTGTTGTTGTTGTTTTTTTTTTTTTTACAGAGAGGAAGGGAGAGGGACAGAGTTAGAAGCATCGATGAGAGAGACATCGATCAGCCGCCTCCTGCACACCTCCAATGGGGCTGTGCCAGCCACCAAGATACATGCTCTTGACTGGAACCGAACCCAGGACCCTTGAGTCCACAAGCCAATGCTCTATCCACTGAGCCAAACCAGTTTTGGCTTTTTTTAAAAAAATTTTTTTATTAATGTGTTACATGTGTACATATCTTCCCATTGCCTTCCTCCCCACTCCCAGGCATGCCCTCACCCCCCAGTGTCTTGCGTCCATTGGTTGTGCTTATGTGCATGCACACCAGTCCTTCGGTGGATCTCTTATCTCCCTCACTTCTTAGCCTTCTTGATTGCAGGCTCACTCCCCGGCTCTGCTTGGGGCATGTGTGAGAGGCAACCAGTCCATGTGTCTCTTGTGGATGCTTCTCTCTCTCTCTGTCTCTCTGTCTCTCTGTCTCTGTCTCTCTCTCTCTCTCTCTCTCTCTCTCGGCCTCTCCCCTTCCCTTCCACTCCCTCTAAAATGAATTAATGGAATGATATCCTTGGGGGGAAGGATTAACAACAACAGCAAAAACTGCAGCGGGCGCCTAGCTGGTGTGGCTCAGTGGATAGCGACGGTCTGTGTGATGCTTGACCAGATCTGAACCCGGGACACCTCCATCCACAGGCCGACGCTCTGTCCGCTGAGCCGCACCGGCCAGGCCTCCTCACAGCTTCGTACGGGCCCGTGGTCAGGACCGGTCCCGGGTCTTAGTTTTCGGTTTGGGTGTGGCGGTTGCTGATCTCCTCATTCATCCCTTTTTCATTAAGTGATGACCCCACAGTTAGCTAGGAACCCCCTCTACCAACGCCCCAGTCTCCAGGGCTCACGGTCGCAAGCCATTCTCTACGCGTCCACGCACACGGCGCCCGGGTGTGGGACGGGGGCCAAGTTACAGTCGTCCACACGTGCCCCGTGTGTCTATTCTGGGACCCGCACGGCGCAGGGGCTGGCATGCCGCCGGCGGCGACGGGAGGGGCAGAAGCGATCGCAGAGGCACGCGCTGACGCTCGGGCACTCCCGGGTGTGCCGTGAGCTTCGCCGCCGCCCGCATTCCACGGCCCGGAGCAGAGCTGCGGGCACTCGGCGGGCGGGAGGGGGGAAATACCCTCGTGCACACAGGGGAGGCATCAGTGGTACCATAACCAGCCCCCGCCGCCGCCGCCGAGTGTGACAGGGACACGGGAAGAGGTGCCTCAGCTCGAGCAGCTTCCTGTTTTTTTAAATGTTTTATTGATTATTTTTACAGAGAGGAAGGGAGAGGGATAGAGAGCTAGAAACATCGATGAGAGAGAGAGACATCGATCAGCTGCCTCCTGCACACCTCCCACTGGGGATGTGCCTGCAACCAAGGTACATGCCCTTGACCAGAATCGAACCTGGGACCCTTCAGTCCGCAGGCCGACGCTCTATCCACTGAGCCACACCGGTTTTGGCCACCCCCTTGTTTATATTGTTTTTCCCTAGAGGAAAGGGGGATCCCAGCCGATGTGTCTCCATTGTTGAGGGTCGATGACCTATGAACCAGGGGGTCACAATTTGATTCCCCATCGGGACACAGGCCCGGGTTGCAGGCTCAGTCCCCAGTGTGGGGCACGCCGGAGGCAGCCGATCCATGATTCTCTCTTATTGATGTTTCTGTCTGTCTGTCTCTCTCCCTCTCCTTCCCTCTCTGAAATCAATAGAAATATATTTTTTTTTTTAAAAAAAGAGGGGGAGCCGAAACCAGTGTGGCTGAGTGGATAGAGCGTCGGCCTGCGGACTGAAGGGTCCCAGGTTCGATTCCGGTCAAGGGCATGTGTCCTGGTGGCGGGCACATTCCCAATGGAAGGTGTGCAGGAGGAAGCTGATCCATGTCTGTCTCTCATCAATGTTTCTAACTCTCTATCCCTCTCCCTTCCTCTCTGTAAAAAAAACAACAGAATATAATTTTAAAAAAGAGGGGGAGACATGAGGCTGGGATACATGGAGAAGAAGATAAGAGCAGCTTATGGTCTTATTGCTAGAACCCAGGCATCCCACTGGCGTTTTTCTGGCCTGTTGCTATGGAGACGGCGCAAAACACGGCCGGATCTGCCCTCCCTGGGTACCACCTGTTTTCCCCCCCGGCAGGCACGGTGGTCGCCCGGCTTGGCAGTGGATTAAGCTGATCCCAGACGAAGGTACACGGAAACCCTCGGGCGAGGAGGAGTCATTAAAAATAAGTCGGAGCCGAAACCGGTTTGGCTCAGTGGATGGAGCGTCTCTGCCTGTGGACTGAAGGGTCCCGGGTTCGATTCCGGTCAAGGGCATGTATCCTGGTGGCGGGCACATCCCCAGTGGGGGGCGTGCAGGAGGCGGTTGATCGATGTCTCTCTCTCTCTCATCGATGTTTCTAACTCTCTGTCCCTCTCCCCTCCGCTCTGTAAAAAAATTAATAAAATATATTAAAAAAAAATAAGTCGGAGACAGGGGACATTCTGCACGGAGCCAGCTGAAGGGCCGGGGGGAGTAAGGCAGTGCTTGGACCTTTTGGGGGCACCAGGGCCCTCCCGCCGCACCCCCCACCCCCGTGTCCCATTCCTGCGTCTCCTCGTCCCAGGCGCTCGTTCCTAGAAGCGCTTTCTGGCTCCTGGCTGGGGCTTCTGGCAAGGACATCTGGTGTGATTCATGCTTTTCGGAGCCAAAACGTGTGGACATGGGGCCAGGGTTTTGCTTTTTTTTTTTTTTTTTTTTAAAGCGGTTCTTTCAGCCCGAGCGGGTTTGGCTCCGTGGGTAAGCGCGTTGGCGGAAAGAGAGTCCCGGGTTCTATTCCGGTCCAGGGCACCTCCTACCTCGGCGGCAGGCTCGATGCCCACCCCTGGTCCAGAGTGAACAGCAAGAACGAGGCTGGATGGGGTGGGGGGGGAGGGTAAAAGTGACACAGAGACACACAGGACAAGAACAGCTGCCTGAGATCTATTTCAGTCCAGGAGTGGAAAAATCCTCTGAGCGTTGACCAGGGGGGAGGCTGGGGCTCTGGGAGTTAGTGGGGGGGTGGGAGGGGGGTCCTGGTTGACCAAATGGCCCGCACGGCAGCACCCCCCGACCGGCCGTGCTGATCTCAGAAACATGAGCCGGGCCCTCGCCAGCTGCCGTCCGCACCCCGGGACCAGCCCTGGGGCAGGTGGTTGGGATCGAAGGACCGGGAGGCCAGAGTCCCTCCCCCCGACGCTTGTGGGATAGGGTTGGAGTCACTGTTGGACACTTCATCTGTGGCCCCGGCCGGTGTGGCTCAGTGGATAGAGCACTGGCCTGCGGATGGAAGGATCCCAGGTTCTATTCCCAGTCCAGGGCATGTACCTCGGTTGCGGGCTCACTCCCCGGGGCTCTGGTTGGGGCATGTGTGGGAGGCAACCAATCCATGTGTCTCTCTCTCTTGTGGATGCTTCTCTCTTTCTCTCTCTCTGTCTCTCCCCTTCCCTTCCACTCTCTCTAAAATGAATTAATGAAATGATATCCTTGCGGGAGGATTAACAACAACAACAGAAACTTCGCAGCAGGGGCCTAGCTGGTGTGGTTCAGTGGGTAGAGCACCGGCCTGCAGACAGAAGGGTCCCCGGGTTCCATTCCGGTCAAGGGCACCTGCCTGGGTTTTCGGGCTCAATCCTCAAGGGGCGTACAGGAGGCAGCCGATCCATGATTCCCTGTCATCATTGAGGTTTCTATCTGTCTCTCCGCCTTCCTTCCTCTCTGAAATCAATGAAAAAACAAAACAAACAAACCTGCATCGGGGAATATGCAGCGTCCAGAGGAAGTCTTAGCAGGTCGGACCCCTCAGGAAACAGAGGGGTCACTGTCCAGCCGATTCTTTTCTGTCTCTCCAGCTTAGGGATGTAGGTCACCTGTGGGGACAGGAAGGAAAGGTTGTGTGTCTTTCTCTTAAAAAAAAAAAAATTCGACCGAGACCCGTCTGGCTTAGTGGATAGAGCGTCGACTTGCAGACTGAAAGGTCCCAGGTTCGATTCCGGTCGGGGGCATGTACTTTGCTTGCGGGCACATCTCCACTGTGGGGTGTGCAGGAGGTGGCTGATCCATGTCTCTCTCTCTCTCATTGATGTTTCTGACTTTCTATCTCCCTTCCTCTCTGTAAAAAAATCAATAAAATATATTAAAAAAATATTCGTATTGATTTCAGAGGAAGGGAGCAGGAGAGACAGAAACATCAATGATGAGAGAGAACCATGGACCGGCTGCCTCCTGCACCCTCCACACTGGGGATCCAGCCTGCAACCCGGGGCCTGTGCCCTGACGGGGATTCGAACCGTGACCTCCTGATTCATAGATTGATGCTCAAGCTCAGAGGCACGCCGGCCGGGCTGTTGTTTGCCTTTCTGTTTCCTTCCCCGCCTCAGATGGTCCCTGTCCCCATCCTCCTTCCCCCCAAAGCTCACGGTTCCTGGAGGATTGTTCTATGGCAAATCCCCTTGTGGAGGTGGAGACGCGGACCCATAACCACTGTCTTGCTCTGTTCACCTGTCTCTTTGTTGACATAGGTCCAGGGTGGTCCAGGGTTTGGGCTGGGGCTCTGCATGTCCAAGAGGTACCGTGTTTTCCGGCGTCTAAGATGACTTTTTAACCCAGGAAAATCTTCTCAAAAGTCGGAGGTCGTCTTATACGCCAGATATCATCTTATAGGGCGAGTATTTTAACTGGAAAAGTTGGGGGTCGTCTTAGACGCCGGAAAATACGGTATGTATCAAATGCACAAACTCCCTGATACTGTCTCAGAGAGAGGAAGAGAGAGAGAGAGAGAGAGACCCAACCTGGGTATGTGCCCTGACTGGGAATCAAACCTGCAACCTTTTGTTGTCTGGGACGATGCTCCAAGCAACTGAGCCGCACAGCAGCCAGGGTTCAATTATTTTAAATTCAAAAGTTTTAGCACGGCTGGCGTGGAGTCAGTGTCCACCTAGGGACCAGGAGGTCAGACTTTGATTCCTGGTCAGGGCACAGGCCCGGGTTGCGGGCTCCATTCCCAGTAGGGGGCTTGCAGGAAGCAGCCGGTCCATGATTCTCGCTCATCATGGATGTTTCCATCTCTCTCTCTCTCTCTACCTCTCCGTCCTCTCTAAAATCAATACAAAGATATTTCAAAAAGATAAATTAAAAATTTTTACAAAGGTGTAGGAATACCCTATAGAAATAAGAAGGCACAGCCTGCCGATAGCCACATGATTGTTGAATGGGTACCGTTGTTCTGAGTAAAGAAACCGGAAAAAACCCCACACACCTGGCGCATTAGTTCATGTATATAAAGTCACAAGGAGCGTGAACTCATCCACGGCGAAAGACAGCGCGCCAGTGGTTGCCTAGTGATGAAATTGGAGGCAGGAGGATGAGATGATCGTGGGTCACTGAAACTGGGGAAGAGTGTGATGAAAATGGTGTCCTGATTGTGGTAATTGTTTCACGATTACACGGACATGAATACGCATCAGAGCATACATTTTAATGTGTGTGTGTGTGTGTTTTTAATTGATTTCAGAAAAGGCAAGGGACAGGGCAAGAGAGTTAGAAACATCCGTGATGAGTGAGAATCATGGATCGGCTGCCTCCTGCACGCCCCCTATTGGGGATGGAGCTCGAAACCCAGGCCTGTACCCTGACCGGGAATCGAACTGTGATCTCCCGGTTCCTAGTTCGACGCTCAGCCGCTGCTAAGCCACACCAGCCAGGCAGACGGTTGAAAAAATTTAAACATGGACTCCATAGTCAATAACAAGATTGAAGGGATCTCCATTTTCTCAGAGGCGATCGATGATAATAAAAGAGACATATGCGGATCAGATCAGACGTCCTTCCTGCCGGAGAACCTTCCGGAAGAAGCCCTGGCTGCCACGGCAGCCTGGGTGCCTTCAGCCGGGGGGGAAGGAAAAAGCCTACTCCTGCTCGCATCCCGTGCCTCGGGCCTCTAGTTAATCCCCGTGATGTAGCAGCAGAATAAGGAGGATGGATGCATAGAGACACATACATGGAACATCCATGTGCCACACTGTTAACCACTGGTGAATTCAGGTGATGGCTGTTACAGAGGTTTGCTTTATTATCCTTTCACTCTCCTTTGTTTTCATTTTATTTTATTTTATTTTATTTTATATTTTTTAATGATCATCTGAAGAAGGAGCATCCTCACTCTGGTCTTAGCTGCTCAGCCCCTGCTCGGTGTCGGCTGCTGCGTTAGTTACCATCCCGGTCACGCACCCTCCAGACTGAGCACATCGGAGGTGTTTTTGCAGAAAGATGGCCCTGCGGGGGAGACGGCGGGGAGGGAGAGGGCAGATGTCACGGAGCCCTGGAGAGGGCCGCCCGCCACCGTCCCTCCGCTTGGCTGGACTCTGACGCTGGTTGCAATCCCGGAGAGACGGTGTGGGTGGCGGAGAAATGAGCAGGAAGCCGGAGAGGGGCCGAGCGCCTTCTCTCCGGCAGCTTCCCGCCCACGGGGAAGCTTATTATCCGTGATTGCCTGCCCGTCCTCCTTCCTCGCCGCCGCCATGGTGACGGGGCGCGTACGTGACTCTGCCCCGACGTGCCCACTTTGCCCACCGCACACCGGACACCTGCCCGCCTGCTGGGTCCCTGCCTCCCGGTCGCGTGTCTGATCAGAGGTGGTCGCGTGTCTGAGCGAAGGCGCGTGTGAGGTTCAGGGCGTTGAGGAGAGCGGAGATGTCCTGCACAGGCCAGGCTGATAACGGTTGGAAGGGATTTTAAGGGGTTTCAGGGTGCAAGCAACATCCTATTGCACCGAGGATGCTGTGCTATGACTCGGCCTCTGGCCTTAGGGGCGCATTCAGGAAACGCGTAACCGGGATCCCTGGGTGGGTGGGAACCTTCTGTGATTCCCACCTACAGATGGTCCCTAAGAACAGATCATGGATGGTAACAGCCCTCCGTGCAGAGACCAGAGCAGGCAGGTGTGAGCCGAGAAGGGCCTTCACCAAGAACACTGTGGTTTTTTTGGTAAATATGAAGATGTCTCTGAGAATAGTCACTTTTTAAAAAAAAAACATTTTTTTTTATTGATTTCAGAGAGGAAGGGAGAGGAAGGGACAGAAACATCAATAATTAGAAAGACTCATCGATCAGCTGCCTCCCGCACATCCCTTCCTGGGAATTGAGCCCACAACCCAGGGGCATGTGCCCTTGACAGGAAGTCGAACCATGACCTCCTGGTTCCTAGGTCAAGGCTCAACCACTGAGCCACACCGGTTGGGTGAGAATTAATCCCTTTTTTGAAGGATGGAGGAGAAGGCCGGTGTCAAGCATCCTCAAAGGGGTTTGGGCGAGAGGGTGGGGCAGGCTGCTTAGTGTATCCAGGAAGTCACCCCCACCGTGCTGGGGGGAATTTTCTAGAAGCCCTGTGACACAGGGGTAGCACAGAGGATGTTCCTGGCGTCTGCGCCCCCTCCTGGTGCAGGGGACGCATGGGGGAAGCAGCCAGTGTGGGAGCGCATCTCCCTGCCAGTGACCCCGTGCCGGCTGGCCCACCGTTTGGCGGCCTCCACCAATGGCCAGCGGGAGACGTCAGACTGGGGTCTGAGACTTCCAAAGGCTCTTCAGACATGGGGGCCGCCCTGAGGTCAGAAGGCAGAAGCCTGGGACCCGGCCGGCGTGGTGCAGGGGTAGGGCTTCAACCTATGAACCTGGAAGCCCCGGTTGGATCCCCCATCAGGGTTGTGGGCTCTCTCCCAGGGTGGGGCAAGCAGGAGGCAGCAGATCAGTGATGCTCTGCATCATTGATATTTCTCTCTCTCCCTCTCCCTTCCTCTCTGAAGTCAATAAAATACATTTAAATATGTATTTAAAATATATTTAGATATTTAAATATATATATATGAATATAAAAATTTTAAGGGTGAAAGGCTTGGAATGAATTGAGCTGTGAAGTGGGTGCTGGTTTTCTAGGCATTTAAATAGAGGATGCTGGCCGAAACCGGTTTGGCTCAGTGGATAGAGCGTAGGCCTTCGGACTGAAAGTTCCCAGATTCGATTCTGGTCAAGGGCACGTACCTTGGTGGCGGGCACATCCCCAGTAGGGGGCGTGCAGGAGGCACCCGCTCAGTGTTCCTCACCGATATTTCTAGCTCTCTACCCCCTCCCTTCCTCTCTGTAAAAAAATCAATAAAATATATATTTTTAAAAAATAATAATAATAAATAAAAAAGCTCCTATTGGATTAAAGACCCATCCTCCTCCAGTAGGACCTTGTTTATAATAAATACATACATACATACATACATACATACATAAATAAAAGTTGCTAAAGAGATAGCTAGATCAGAGGATTCTGAATCTTTGGAACTTCTGCGGAGATCTAAGAAATACCATCAGTGTTCCATCTCAGACACCGTTTCCCCGAGCTGTGCCTGACATTTTGGGGCCGGGCCAGCGTAGGTGCTGATTTGAGACACGTACATGTGGTGACGTGACCGCCCCAGCAAGTGTGGTTAACATCTCCATCACTCCCGTCATCCCATCTTGTCGCGGGCGGTGGTGTTGTCGTTGCCGGGAGACCACGTACTAATCTACGTTCTTAGCAGCAACTTTCAAGTGTTCGGCGGAGCCTCCCGCGCTGTAATCGCCGGGCTCTTCACACTTCTCCGCGACTCGTTCGGACACAGCTGGACGTTCCCCCGCCCTCCGTGGCCTGATGGGACCAGTCCTCTGGTGGAGTCTCTGTCGGTCGGTGGAACGTCCCCGCCCAGGAGCCAGTAACGCTGTGACTCCTCAGGTCGGATAGAGTTTGGGTCAAGTCCAAGGATAATTAGGTTTGGCATCAGCTCATCGAAAAGCCGAGAGTGTCTGTCTGTCGCAGTCCGTCGTGTTTTCACACACTCCTGGAGCTATCGTTATTTTAATTTAATTAATTAATTTATTTTAAAAATATATTTTATTGGCTTTTTTAAAAAATATATTTTATTGTTTTTTTACAGAGAGAAAGGGAGAGGAATAGAAAGTCAGAAACATTGATGAGAGAGAGATATCGATCAGCCGCCTCCTGCACACCCCACACTGGGGATGTGCCCGCAAGCAAGGTACATGCCCCTGACCGGAATCGAACCTGGGACCCTTCAGTCCGCAGGCCGACGCTCTATCCACTGAGCCAAACCGGTTCCGGCTTTATTGGCTTTTTAAAAATATATATTTTATTGACTTTTTACAGAGAGGAAGAGAGAGGGATAGAAAGCCAGATACATCAATGAGATAGAAACATCCATCAGCTGCCTCCTGCACGCCCCCACCGGAGATGTGCCCGCCACTGAGGTCCATGCCCCCGACCGGAATCGAACCTGGGACCTTTCAGCCTGCAGGCCGACGCTCTATCCACTGAGCCACACCGGTCTCGGCAACTATTGTTATTTTAAACGGCGAGGAGGTTCCATCAGACGAGACGCTGAGCCCGCACACCCACGCCGATCCCGAGACGGCCTGCCCCCTCTGCGCGGGATGCTTTTCTGTTCAGCTCTCCATGTTCCCTGTAAAGAGGAGACAGTGGGAAGCCGGCGTGGATTAGATGCTCAGGTAGAAAAAGGGACTTTTTCAGGGAAAGAAGATGTCTAAATGGCATCCGTGAATAACTAACTGTCAAGGCTTCAGCCGTTCGGCGCCTGGTAACACGGAGGGAGAGAGAAAAGTTACCGGCGTTTGACAACATGATTGTTCAGGGATCCTGTTAACACTTAGAGAGACTCTGCTCGCATTTCATCCTCCCCCGGAGAGCCAATCTCTGCCTCCCCGTCGTGGTGAGGAAAAGGAGCCGTGGGCCTGGCAAATAATGGCCTGTGGCTGGTGTGTGTCTTTCCTGGTGGCCTCATGAACGTGGTCAGTGTTTCTCTATTTCCTGAAGTCCAGTTCTTTTCTAGAGTGTTCTGGTGGCAGAACATGTGGTAAAAGGGGCATTTGTGTGTCCCGCTGAGACAAGAGAATTAAAACTCTGGCCAGCATCCATCCATCTATCTATCCATCTATCTATCTATCTATCTATCTATCTATCTCTTATCTATCTATATCTATCATCTATCTATCTCTTATCTATCTATATCTCTCATCTATCTATCTATCTATCTATCTATCTATCTATCTACATATCTCTTATCTATCTATATCTATCTCTCATCTATCTATCTATCAATCTATCTATCTATCTACCTACCTACCTACCTGTCTGTCTGTCTCTCATCTATCTCTCATCTATCTACCTATCTCTCATCTATTTATCTATATCTATCTCTCATCTGTCTCATCTATCTGTCATCTATCTATCTATCTATCTACCTATCATCCATCTATCCATCTGTCTACCGATCTACCATTCTATCCATCTGTCTACCTATCTACCATCTGTCTCTCATCTATCTACCTGTCTCTCATCTATTTATCTCTCATCTATTTATCTATATCTCTCATCTGTCTCATCTGTCTGTCTGTCATCTATCTCCTATCTATCTATCTATCTATCTATCTACCTATCATCCATCTATCCATCTGTCTACCTATGTACCATTCTATCCATCTGTCTACCTATCTACTATCTGTCTGTCTGTCTATCTATCTATTTATCTATCTATCTATCTATCTATCTATCATCTACCTATAATCTTCCTCTCTCTCTCTCTCTCTCTCTCTCTCTCTCATTTATCTATCCATCCCTTTCTTTCTTTTAAAATATGTTAAAATATGTGGCTCAGTGGTTGGGCATTGACCTATGAAGTAAGAGGTCACTGTTCGATTCCTGGTCAGGACATATGCCCGGGTTGTGAGCTCAATCCCCAGTTAGGGGGCGTGCAGGAGGCAGCCGATCCATGATTCTCTCCCATCATTGATGCCCCCCCTCTCTCTTTCTCCCCTCTCTCCTCCCTTCCTCTCTGAAAGAAATCAATAAAAAATATATTTCAAAAATATGTTTTTATTCACTTCAGAGAGAGTTCTCTGGCCCAGCATTTACATGCTGGTCTGCTCTCAACACTTCTGATTCCATCTAACTCTGGGGGGTGTTATGGTTTGGAATGAGCTGTGGTTTGGAATATTGCTTAGATGGAGTGAAGAAGACACCCAGAGTTATATGAACGGCCCCTCCTCAATATCGTCAGTGAACCCCCACCAGGAGTTCCACAGGAGACTGTTCAGAGGTCAAGGGAGTCTTCACAGAGTGTGATACAGAGGAGAGTGCCCCGGCCGGTATGGATCAGTGGCTAGAGCGTCGGCCGTGCTGACTGCAGGGTCCTGGGTTCAATTCCCCATCAGGACACAGGCCTGGGTTGTGGACTGGATTCACAACCATGCAGAAGGCAGCCGATCCATGATTCTCTCCCATCGTGGATGTTTCTCTCTCTCTCTTTTTCTCCCTTCCTCTCTGAGATCAATAAAAAGAAAATAGATTTAGCTGAAACGAGTGTGGCTCAGTGGATAGAGCCTCAGCCTGTGGACTAAAAGGTCCTGGGTTCGATTCCGGTCATAGGCATGTACCTTGCTTGCGGGCACATTCCCAGTAGGGGGTTTGCAGGAGGCAGCTGATCGACGTCTCTCTCTCTCTCTCATCCATGTTTCTAACTCTCTTTCCCTCTCTCTCCTCTTCTCTGTAAAAGAATCAATAAAAATATATATAAAAAATAGATTAAAAAAAAACAACAGGATGAGCCATCCGGGCTGCAGACATGTGAGCCGTGTGCACCGTCAGCTACATTCTTCCCTTCGGGCTCCTAATCCCCAGGGCCCAGCCCCGGCCCCGCGGGGCGGGAACGTGACACCCGGCCCGGGCTCCGCATACATACCGGGCGGAGCATGTGCGCGTGCTTGAGATGGCTATCTCCTGAGGACCGCGCTGCCCGGGCCGGTCCCGCCGCTCGCCGCCCGCAGCAGGTAGCTCGGGGAGTCACGGGGTGCCGGGGGCCCCTCCTCTCTCTGGAATTCCGATGGCACCTGTTAGCTCTGGCTGGAACCCGTGACCAGCGAGCAGGCCCTGGGAGGTTGGTGCCCGCAGTTTGGCTCGGTGAAAACCCCTCCAAGAAAACCCCTCCTCTTGTCCACACAGCCCCCAGTCGCTGTACTGTTTGCCCTTTTTATGTCTTTTTTTTTCCTAAATATATATTTTTTAAATATATTTTGTTGATTTTTTTACAGAGAGGAAGGGAGATAGAAAACCAGAAACATCTACGTGAGAGAGAGAGACATCGATCAGCTGCCTCCTGCACACCCCCCGACTAAGGATGTACCCGCAACCAAGGTCCATGCCCCCAGACCGGAATTGAACCTGGGACTTTTCAGTCCACAGGCTGACGCTCTATCCACTGAGCCAAACCGGTCTTGGCTAAATATGTTTTTATTGATGTCAGAGAGAGGAAGGGGAGAGGGAGAGAGGGAGAGACACATCCACAACGAAAGAGAATCATGGGTCGGCCGCTTTCTGCACGCCCCACCCTGGGGGATCGAGCCCGCCACCCGGGCATCTGCTCTGGGAATCGAACCCTGACCTCCTGGTTCTTGGGTCGATGCCCAGCCACTGAGCCACACCAGCGAGGGCCATGTCAATTCTTTACTGTTGACAGTATGGCAGTGGGGTCTCCTGTGTCCCTTCCCTTTCCCCGCTCTCCCCGGCCCTTCCCCACCCCTCAGAGTCTTCACCACCCTGATGCCCGTGTCCAGGAGCTACCAGGGGTCTCCAGCTCCGTGTGCAGGGCAGAGCTGGATCTGGCTCCCCCTGCTCTCATCTCCATGGTAACCGTGCCTGTGCTCAGGGCCTCATGCAGGGACGTCCAGGAGGAAGGAGAGGGGCCGGGTTCTGCCGTCCGTGGCTCTGCTCTCCCTACCTGACCGCCTTACCCGCCTCCGTGGGGACAGACACTTCCTGTCCACAGTGAATGCCCGGGCCACATGGATTTCTAAGCCGTTTTATCGCCCGGAGCCGGCGAGGCTTGACTGTGCTACCAAGCGAGGCCCGATATCAGTGGGGCTTATAGGAACAGGACAGTAAAAATCCCCCGGCAGCAATTCGAAGACACGGATGGAAAAGCAGAGGAAGCAGCTCCGTTGGTTGGAGCCGCGGTCGGCAAACTACGGCTTGCGAGCCGCGGTCTGCCGCGCTGTTGAACTAATGGGTTTGCCGACCGCCGCTGTAAGGCATTGCCCGTACCCAGAAGCTTTGACTTCAGGTTAAAGACATCAGTGCGTCATTCAAATATTTTTTCAAGTGTTTTTTTTCCTAGGGCAGTGGGTGGTAAACTCATTAGTCAACAGAGTGGTAAACCGTGACTCACAGCCAGTTTGCCGACCCATGGGTTGGAGCATCGTCCCAAAATACTAGGGTTGCGGGTTCGATTCCCAGGCAGGGCCCATAAAAGAATCAAGCAGTGAATGCAAAATTAAGGAGAGCAACAAACCGATGCTTCCCTGTCTCTCTTACCTCCCTCCCTCCCTCTCTCTAAAATCAGTAAATAAAAAAAAAAAAATGGAAAGAGCCCATCCGGTGTGGCTCGTGGTTGAGTGTCAATCCACGACCACAGAGGTCACTGGTTCGATTCCTGGTCAGGGCACATGCCTGGGTTATGAGCTCCATCCCCATTGGGGGCATGTGCAGGAGGCAGCTGATGGATGTTTCTCTTTCCTCAGTGTTTTTTTCTCTCTCCCTCTCTCTCTTCCTCGCTTTCTAGTACCATTTTTAAAATATATATATATTTTATTGATTTTTTACAGAGAGGAAGGGAGAGAGATAGAAAGTCAGAAACATCGATGAGAGAGAGACATCGATCAGCCGCCTCCTGCACGCCCCACACTGGAGATGTGCCCGCAAGCAAGGTACATGCCCTTGACCGGAATCAAACCTGGGACCTTTCAGTCCGCAAGCCAATGCTCTATCCACTGAGCAACACCGGTCTTGGCTCTTCCTCACTTTCTAAAAATTCAATTGAAAAAATATCCTTGGGTGAGGATTGGGGGGGAAATAAAAATAAAAAGATCTGTATTTTTTTGACGTCTTCCTGTGAGAGCAGCCATCGGGATGATCTCAGCTTTTCCCTTTCTGCCCCTCTGTGTTCCTTCCATGTGTAACTCAGAGTGATGAGGAAATGACTCTGGAGGGGCCCTCGATGTGGGGGAGTTAAAGGAGGGACCCTAATATCTCACCGCTTCCTGCATTAAAGGGAGGCGGCCGCCACGGCCCCAGCAGGTGTGCGTGTGTGTGTGTGTGTGTGTGTGTGTGCGCACGCATGTGTGTGTGTGTGTGTGTGTGTGTGTGTGTGTGAGCAAGGATTCCGTGGACGGAGAGGAGAGCAGCGGGTTAAAGCCAGGAACAACTGTGCCCGGGGAAACCGGACACGGAAAGCTGAGACCTCCAGCCAGCCCAGCCCTCCCCCCACAGCCCGGCTCTGATCGCCTAATCCCCCTCTGCGAGGAGGCTGCCAGGGAGCTGAGGTCACCCGCCCGGCGGAATGGGCTCCGCCAGGGATGCCCCCGAGAGACTCCTCGCCCCCCCCTCCCCCGTGGCCACACTTTCCCACGGGAGAAAAGGAGCGAGGACAGCACAGGAAGGGGCGGCGGTGGGGGTGGTGGAAACAGGGAGAAAGGTCTGCCATCCTTTGCAGTGAGAAAGCTCTCTGGCTTGGCCGGTGTGGCTCAGTGGTTGGGCATCGGCCCATGAACACAGAGGGCCCAGGCCGGGCTGAGGGCCTGATCCCCAGTCGGGGGGCAGGCAATCAGTGATTCTCTGTCATCATTGGCATTTCCATCTCTCTTTCTCTCTCCCCTTCTCCCTTCCTCTCGGAAAGCAACAAAGATACAGCGGTACCTCGAGATACGAGTTTAATTCGTTCCGTCACCTTGAGGCGTGGGAAACGATGAGACGCTCAAGTCACGGTAAACGGGTGGGTCGTGTGCAGCCGGCCGATCCTCGCGATGACTCCTATCTCAACTGTTGCTCGTATTTCAAAGCAAAAATCGCTCGCTCGACGGTTCGTATCTCAAAAATCTCGTATGTTAGAGCACTCATATCTCGAGGTACCACTGTATATTCGTCAAAGAAGAAAGAGAAAAAGATAGCCCTGGCCCTTAGATCGTCGGGTTAAGAGTTTCGATTCCCGGCCCCGGTCTGAGCTTGTGTGGGAGGCGATCCATCGGTGGGTCTCTCTCTCACATCGATGTTTCTCTCTCTCTCTCTCTGTCTCTCCCTCTCCTTTCATTCTCTCCAGAAATCAATGGGAAAATATCCTCGGGTGAGGATTAAAAACAACAAGACAGATTCTGAGTGTGTGTGTGAGTGTGTGTGAGTGTGTGTGAGTGTGTGTGAAGATCTTGTATGTGAAAAGGAGGGCTGAGGAAAGGTGAGGCAGGAGTGTGTGTGTGAGTGAGTGTGTGTGTGTGAGGGTGTGTGTGTATGTGAAGATCTTGTATGTAAAAAAGAGGCTGAGGAAAGGTGAGGCAGGAGCGTGGTAGTCACCCAGGACTGAATAGTGGTGAGATGACGTGGGGAGCATTTTCAGCCGCCCGCTCTGCCTCTGGACATCACTGGGGGGGGGGTCTCTGGGAAGGACATCCTCATCCCCCCCTCTCATTGCCAGAGGTCCCGTAGGCCAGGCTCCGGCCTCAGGATCAGAGGCGTGAGATTTGACCGCACTCGACAAGTCATGTGACACTGAGCTTTCTAAGAGTACAGTGGTACCTCGAGATACGAGTGCCCTAACATACGAGATTTTTGAGATTCGAGCCATCGAGCGAGCGATTTTTGCTTTGAAATACGAGCAACATTTGAGATAGGAGTAATCGCACAGATCGGCCGGCTGCACACAACCCACCCGTTTACCAAGACGCGAGTGTCTCATAGTTTCCCACGCCTCAAGGTTACGGAAGGAATTAAACTCGTATCTCGAGGTGCCACTGTATGAGATATCTGGGCTCTTAACGCTGTAGATCTGCCTGGGATGGAGGTACTGAATACCAATGGGGTGGTGGGAAATAGGACCCACTTCTTTTTTTTTTTAAATATATTTTTTATTGATTTTTACAGAGAGGAAAGGAGAGAGATAGAAAGTCAGAAACATTGATGAGAGAGAGACATGGATCAGCCGCCTCCTGCACACCCCAGTATGGAGATGTGCCCGCAAGCAAAGTACATGCCCTTGACCGGAATCAAACCTGGGACCTTTCAGTCCAAAGGCTCTATCCACTGAGCCACACCGGTCTTGGCGAGGACCCACTTCTTAAAAAAATTTTTTTAAATTTACTTCAGAGAGGAAGAGGGAGAGTGTGTGAGAGAGAGAGATATCAACGATGAGAGAGAATCATGGATCCACTGCTTCTTACACACCCCCTGACTGGGGATCAAGCCTGCAACCCGGGCATGTGCCTCTGACTGGGCCATGCCTTTTGGATCCCCTTCTTTTTCCTTTTCTTTTTAAAAATACATTTTTTATTGATTTCAGAAAGAGGAAAGAAGAGGGAGAGATGGAAGCATCAATGAGGAGAGTCACGGACCGGCTGCCTCCTGCACGCCCCGTCCTGGGGGATGGAGCCTGCAACCCCGGGCCTGTGCCCTTTGACGGGGAATCCAGCTGCGACCTCCTGGTCCAGACACGGGTCGGTGCTCAACCCCAGAGCCGTGCTGGTGGGGTTGACCCTTGGAAGGGGCTTCACGGAGGAGAATGAGCACTTTTTTGCACCTTCCTCTCCTAGCCCCCCTGGTGTAGGGAGGAGGCTGTGTGTGTGTGTGTGT
>PVJN01037102.1:0-21118 GCA_004026805.1 Lasiurus borealis | reverse complement strand
TTAAGAACACCAGAAGCTCCACCAGCACAGCCAAAACCTGGGGTTGCAGCTCCCCCAGAAGTAGCACCTGCTCCAAAATCATGGGCCAGTAACAAGCAAGGTGGGCAAGGAGATGGTAAGTGGACATTAGCTGGGGCGCCTGGTCAGGCTTGATAGTTACTGAACAGCCATGCAGGAGATACAGGGTGGATTAGTATGCTGGCAGGGTACAGAACATTGTCAAAGGATATATTCAGACCTTATTAGGTGTCTTTTAAAATCTCTTGGGCTAATTAAGTTTCTAGGTCTAGAGCTATGTATGTCCTCATGATAATGAATAAGATTTAAGAAGGAGTCTTTAGGATACCCTATATCCCATATTATTTTATCTTTATCCTACATGACCAGATAAACCTTGTACTTTCAACTGTTTGAGACAAGTATGTGGGCATGGTGTAGATTGTTAGAATCCATATTCATCTTCATCTATGTACCCTAACCTCTCTGTTTCAAACATACTGCTCATGATTTCCATGGAAGAGTGGAAGTAGAGAGTAGCCCTAAAGCATAATAGTTGGAATACTTCCCTCCCCCACAGGGAATTGTGGACACCCCAGCAAAAAAATTTTCCACTCAAAAACAGGAAATGTCTATAAAATATTGCATGGAAGAATTAATCTTAAGCCCGGAAGCTAATAAAATCAGCTCTCTTAATTTACACAAATAAATAAGTAAATTAAATGAAAGTAGGCAATGAAATGAAGGCATTTTAGCTTCACCATGCTACTTGCAGTATTCATTAAAATCTATTTCAGCCCTAGCTGTTTTGGTTCAATGGCTTAGAACGTCAGCCCATAGACTAAAGGATCGCAGGTGTGATTCTGGTCAAGGGCACATATATACCTCGTTTGCAGGCTCAATCCCCAGCACTGGTCAAGGTACATGTGGGAGGCAACCAATCAGTGTGTCTCTCACATGGATATTTTTCTTTGTCTCTCCCCCTCCTTTTACTCTCTCTAAAATCAATGGAAAAAATATACTCAAGGAAAGATTAATCAAAAAAGAAAAAAATCTTTTTCAGTGATAAAATTTGAACTGATTCTTAGCGTATTAAGGAATTTACTTCTAGTGAAATAAAGGAGAGAGAAACAAAAGTGAAACTCTTCACTTGCTTCATCTTAATGAGTCCTCTGTGACAGTGTCTGGGATGGTCCTTAGATTTTTATCTCCTCATGGCTGTTCATTAACTTTCCAAGGGATTCTAAATCTAAATAATTAAAAAGTTTTGTAGATACGAATAATCATCATTGAAATATGGAATAATTTACCAGGAAAAGGCAGCTCTATCCTGGGAGGGTTTTGAATATTCTTTGGTATGAAAGTTACATTTAATGTTTTGTTTTGTTTAAAAAAAAAAAAATCTAGGAATCCAGGTGAATAGTCATTTTCAGCAAGAATTTCCCAGCTTGCAGGCAGCTGGGGATCAGGAAAAAAAAGAAAAAGAAGCAAATGATGACAACTATGGACCTGGACCCAGTTTACGCCCACCAAGTAAGAGTACTTTCTGTTTAATAAAAACATAGAATGAGATTACGTTTGTGTTTTATCTTGTGATATAACTTCCTGCCTACAAACATTGTATGTATGACTTGCCTACTTTTAAAAAACAGACAGTAAGTTGTTCTCCAATCAAATGTGGTTTCTACATTAACAATATCAGTCCAACTTGAGAACTTGTTGGAAGTATACATCTTAACAAGATGCCTCAGTGACTTATTTGCACATTAATATTTGGTTGTTTTTACAATAGTAAAATACTTAGGGCAAACCTCCAATATGCATATACTTATATATTTATATTTATTTTTTGCTACTCCATTAATATTTAGGGATCCCTTGCTTTCTCAATTCAAACCCAGGAACTTGATTATATATATAACAAAGCAAAAATTTGAAATAGGAATATAAAGTCTTCTTTAAGTCTTATTATTTGTATAAGTTTCATATTGTCATTACCAAATATCTCAAAGGACCTATATTCCTGGGGAAGTTCCTCTTTAAAGTAATGGTTACACATTTGTATTTCTGATACCCTGATACATTTCCTGTTTTGGGGCTCATTTCTTGTCAGGTCTGGGTAAATCATCTTATTTTATTTATATATTTAATCCTGAGGATATGTTTTTTTAGGAAAGAGGAAGGGAGGGCAAGAGAAACACAGATGGGTTACCTCCTATACTCATCCCAAATGAGGAGCAAACCTGTGATGTAGATATGTGCCCTGATTGGGAATTGAACCTATGACCCTTTGACGTATGGGATGACGTTCTAACTGAGCCACCCAGTCAGGGTATCTTTTTTTTTTTTGTAATTGTTGTGATGTTCAGGAATTTATAGTATTATGAATAGAGTGTCAGCTCTGCCATTTTCCTTTGATTTTCATCACTTAATCTGAGGCTGCAAAATAAATTTGGCAGCTTTAAACAAGAAACTGAATGGACTCATGGTTTCACACTGTACCTTAGAGTCAAGGAACGTGGATGCAGCTTAGCTGGGGGTTCTGACTCAGGAACTCCCCTCAGAGTTGAAGTAAAACTGTCATCTGATACTGACTTGACTAGGGCTGCATTTCCAAGCTCTCTCATTCTGCAGGTTCACACAGATCAGTCCTAGTACACTGTGAGTGGGTGGTAGACAGGGTGTGAATACCAGGTGATAAAAGACCCTTTGAGGCTACCTACCAAGCAAGATTCCTTGTAAAACCACTTACCAGTCTTACTTGGTTAAGTGTAGTTGAACCAGATAATAATAGTCATTAACTCTGCTCACTTGGTCACGTATAACTAGCAGTAGTAGATTGAAAGCATGAATGACCATTATTGACAAATCTTCTGGGTTGTAGAACTCTTACTCCCCTAACTTAGGAACTTCAGGCATAACTCTGATTTTAAACTACCTATCAAATATTGGTAAAGCTTAATAAAGAACTACTATTTTCTTCCCCTACCACATTTTTTTTAAAATACATTTTATTGCCGAAACCGGTTTGGCTCAGTGGACTGAAAGGTCCCAGGTTCGATTCCGGTCAAGGGCATGTGCCTTGGTTGCGGGCACATCCCCAGTGGGGGGCGTGCAGGAGGCAGCTGATCGATGTCTCTCTCTCATTGATGTTTCTAACTCTCTATCCCTCTCCCTTCCTCTCTGTAAAAAAAATCAATAAAATATATTTAAATGCACGCCCCCTACTGGGGATGTGCCGGCAACCAAGGTATATGCCCTTGACCAGAATCAAATCTGGGAACCTTCAGTTTGTAGGCCGACACTCTGTCCACTGAGCCAAACTGGTTTCGGCCACATATTTTGTTTTGGTGACACCTTCTGAGGTACATCTTCTCTGCCATTTCTCTTGACTACTCTAAAGTACTAGTAGGGCTTAGATTAGATTTTCACTCTTGTTACATTTTCAGATTTTTTTCTTATTCTTTTCTTATCTCCCTCTGTACCAGATGTTGCTTGTTGGAGAGACGGTGGTAAGTCTGCTGGCTCACCCTCAACATCTGACCAAGATGAAAAGCTTCCTGGCCAGGACGAAAGCACAGCTGGGTCATCAGAGCAAAATGACATCCTCAAAGTGGTAGAAAAGAGGATAGCTTGTGGTCCTCCACAGGCTAAACTGAATGGACAGCAGCCTGCCCTGGCTTCCCAGTACCGAGCTATGATGCCTCCTTACGTGAGTATTGGTAAATAGCAAGTGCTTAAGAAGAGTTGTTTGATCAGGGTTCCAAAAAGAGACTTGGAATGGGGAAAAGAGGGTTTTTATTTTCATTAACAATTTTTTAAAAATAGCATTTTCTTTGATAATTAATATAGGAAACAAATCACAGTACTGTGATTTTATTATTAGGGGTCATTGATATTTACATACCACATTACATTGTTTTAGATTTTCAAAATGCAAAATGTTTATACTCAAACATTACTTTGTAATATTTATTAGACCCATTGAGAGACCCACTTGTTATTTAATAACCTAATAAAGAAGCACATACACTACTATGTGACATTTTTTAAAATACTATGGTGACAGAATTGTTTTTAATTTAATTTTTATTGTTCACATTATTACAATTGCTCCTCTTTTTCCCCCCCATAACTTCCCTCCACCCGGCTCCCACCCCACCCTCTGCCCTTACTTCCCACCCATTGTCCTGATCCATAAGTATATGATTTTTGTCCTGTCTCTCCCCACACCTACCTCACCCCTTTCCCCCTGAGAATTGTCAGTCCACTTCCATTCTATGCTCCTGATTCAATTATATTCACCAGTTTATTCTGTTCATCAGATTTTTAATTCACTTGATTTTTAAGTTCACTTTTTGATAGATAAGTATTTGTTGTTCATAATTTTTATCTTTACCTTTTTCTTCTTAAAGAATACCTTTCAGCATTTCATATACTGGTTTGGTGTTGATGAACGCCTTTAGTTTTTTCTTATCTGTGAAGCTCTTTATCTGGCCTTCAATTCTGAATGATAGCTTTGCTGGGTAGAGTCATCTTGGTTGTAGGTCCTTGCTATTCATCACTTTGAATATTTCTTGCCACTTCCATCTGGCCTGCATAGTTTCTGTTGAGAAATCAGCTGACAGTCATTTGGGTACTCCCTTGAAGGTTTTTCTCTTGCTGCTTTTTTTTTTTTTTTTAATATATTTTATTGACTTTTTACAGAGAGGGAGGGAGAGGGATAGCTAGAAACATCGATGAGAGACATGTGGGATGTGCCCACAACCAAGGTACATGCCCTTGACTGGAATCAAACTTGGGACCTCTCAGTCCGTAGGCCGATGCTCTATTCACTGAGCTAAGCCAGTTTCAGCTCTCTTGCTGCTTTTAATACTCTCTCTTTGTCTTTTGCTCTTGGCATTTTAATTATGATGTGCCTTGGTGTTATCCTCTTTGGATTCCTTTTGTTTGGGGTTCTGTGCGCTTCCTGGACTTGTAAGTGTATTTCTTTCACCAGGTGGGGGAAGTTTCAGCCATTATTTCTTCAAATAGGTTTTCAGTATCTTGCTCTCTCTCTCTTCTTCTAGCACCCCCATAATTCTGATGTTGATACACTTGAAGTTGTCCCAGAGGCTCCTTACACTATCTTCACATTTTTAGATTCTTTTTTCTTTTTTTCTTTTCCAGTTGAGTGTTTTCTGCTTCTTTGTATTTCAGATCTTTAACTTGATTCTTTCCTTAGTCTGCTGTTAGATCTCTATAATATTTTTTATTTCAGTCAATGTATGTTTAATTTCTAGTTGATCCTTTTTCATCTGTTGGGTCTCGCCAAATTTATCCATCTTTCCTAGGAAATTTTTGAAAAACCTTATAACTGTGATTTTGAACTCTATATCCATTTCTTTTGTTTGTGATCTATTTCTTTCTTTCTGCATTTTTCACTACTTCTGTGAGTTGGTAGAGTAGCTTTGTATGTTAGGTGTCCTATATGGCCCAGTAGCTCTGCCTCCCCAATTACCTGAGGTGGACTCTCTTGGTGCACCCCTTTGTGGACTCTGTACAGCCTTGTTGTAGTTAAGTGTTGATTGTTGTTATCACTGGGGGGAATTGATCCCCAAGCCAATTGATTGTGAGGATCAGCTGTGTCAATGCTGGGAGAACTTCTGTGCTGGACTCCGCCTTAAGACTTGCAAGATTGCAAAAGCCTCTGTTCAGCTTGGATGGGGCGGAGTCTCAGGGCTAAACAGAGAACCTTGGCTTTCCCCCAGCCCTGCCTTACATGGCCCCTGGGTCTCAGTGTCTCTTGGTAATCACTGCAGTCCTCTCTGCACACACTTGTGCTCGTGTGCCTCCAGACCTCTGCCTTTCGAGGCTCCCCTGAGTGTTCGTGCACTCTGGGGACCCAGGGTCTTGTCAGAAACTGGGGTTCAATGCAGTCGGAACTGTATTTCAGCCCAGTTGGAAGGTTCTGTCAGTCCTCTCTGCGCCCACTTGCACATGCAGCTCCAGACCTCTGCCTTTCACAGCTCCCCTAAGTTTCCGTGTACTCCCTTTTCACGGCAGTCCAGATTCCCCCCTACAGTCCAGACTACCCCCATATAAGTCTCACCCAGAACCGAGGTTCCATGCAGTCAGGACTGGGGTTCATTGCAGTCGGGAGTTTCCATCTCCCTCCTACTGGAGGAAGCCAGCCAGGCTCTCTATCCTCTCCACGCACATCTCTGTATCTCAGCTTTTTACAACTCCTCTGCGTCTCCGAGAGCCCCTCTCTTTCCTTCTAGTTATAGAATTTCCACTCAGCCAGCTTTCCTGTGGTTCTGGATGATGTCCATTCTTTTTTTTAGTTGTAGTTTTGAAATTGTTGTTCGAGGCAGCAGCCTAGGTGTTCACCTATGCCACCATCTTGGTTTCTCTTTGGTGACAGAATTTTAGTATAATTATCATACTTCACATCTATAGATTATGCATTTTAAGACATTTTTATTTAAAAAGTTTATAGAATTTATCAGATTGCCAAAGGAGTTGTGTAGAAAAGGTAAACACTGCTTTAGTTCAAAAGTCTTGATTGGTATATCTTTTTTAACTTTTCATTATGGGATATTTTACACATATGTAAAAATATAAATAATAGTACAGTGAACCTCTCCATATCTACCATCGATATTTAACAGTTAATTTGTGGTCTCGTCTCCTGTTTCCTACTATCTTGGATTATTAAAGCAAATCCCAGATGTCTCAGATTATAATTACTGCCCACATAGTAACTTTACTCAGAATCCACCTCTACCTACCCATAGGAAATCTCCAAGGCACTACCTGCCCACCCCCCTGGGGGAATAAACTCTCCCTTATTTTTACCTGAACATAGTTTCTCTTTATCAGCAAATCTGCCTTCAATTAATCTACCTCTGCATTAGGATCAAGTCTCACATTTCCTTACAAGTACTTGAATGTGGATAAGGCTTTGCTAGTTTTTGAGGTGCATGCATATGTTTTTTAGTTTTTCATGTCAGTTTACAATCACTTTTAGGTAATTTTGTTAATGGGATAAGTTCTTCCTATGATGTGTGCTGGTTATATTATTATTTGTAAACACTTGATGGCAGTAATCTTAGAAATGGCATTGATCATTGTTTGTTTTCCACATTCAGATGTTTCAACAGTATCCGAGGATGGCATATCCTCCTCTTCATGGTCCCATGAGGTTTCCACCTTCTTTATCTGAAGCAAACAAGTAAGATTACTAAATGACTAAAGTCCACAAGATACATACGTATATATGTTCATTAAGATTTTCTGGTGGTTGAGTGGATTGTGATGATTGATTCATTTTTCTGTTCTCAAAGTACAATGGCTATACTTGGCTAGCTTTTATACAACATAATTATCTTACATAAAATTCTGAAAACTGACAATTATGGCCCTAAAAATTAATGACACTTGTTTATTATCCCTTCTTCTATAATGTTAAGGACTCCCATTCTCTTTTTGCTTAATGCTCAGCATCCTCCTAAATGATGGTTTTTGTTAAAGTTCTGTATTCTGAGATTAGTATTAGCCATGTTATCCTTTAACATATATATGTTTTAATTTAAACCTTTGACAATTAAAAAACCTTGTCTTCTCTTAAACACTTGCATAAAAATTATGTGTTATCCTAAATTTATATGTTAATATTATAATTTCTTCATACACATGCATTATATTTTGTATATCGTATATAAAACATTGTTGAACTGAAATGAACTAAATTAAAACGTTGTATTCTTTTCTCCTTATAACCTCTCATTCATTAGAGGCCTTCGAGGAAGAGGCCCACCTCCTTCATGGGCCTCCGAGCCTGAACGCCCCTCCATCCTTAGTGCATCAGAACTGAAGGAACTTGATAAATTTGATAATTTAGATGCTGAAGCAGATGAAGGTTGGGCAGGTAAGAGGCAAAATTAGTTAAACTTTTAAAAAATTTTGATCCTTCTGAGCAGTCCTGAGTTTTCCTTTTTTTAATAGGTGCCCAGATGGAGGTAGATTATACAGAACAGCTGAACTTCAGTGATGATGATGAGCAAGGAAGTAATAGTCCTAAAGAAAACAACAGGTAAGTTGTTGTGATATCTTTTACAATGAATAGTAAGAGTTTATTGGCACGATAAGCCTTAAATTTGAAAGGCTACATTATTAATAGGCATTTGTTCTTTATTTATAGAATTTCTATACTCCATTCCAAGGACTTTTATTGAGTGGAGGTGTGATTAATGAGCCAGTTTAAAAAGTACAGCTAATCAATAAATTAAAGTTTTACGTTTCTAAAGAAAGTGCATATTTTAACGAAGATGTTTAGATAACTGCCATCTAATTGGAGATCTTCTTTTTTAATCCTCATCCAAGCATATGTGTATGGTTTTGAGAAGGAGAGAGAAACATCAATCACTTGCCTCCTGTACACTCCAACTGGGAATGGAACCCACAACCTTTTGTTGTCCTGGATGACATTCCGATCAACTGAGCGATTCAGCCAGGACTAATTGGAAATATTTTGAGAGACAACATTAAAGACCATTTAAAAATTATTATTTGCTTGACCTGATCTATACAAAATTGGAGAAAATTTACTTGGGTTGCTACATCAAGTCTGATTTTTTAAGCTTTAACAAGCAGCGTCTTAGAAAAAATGGGAGCTTTATTTTTTCTTTTTTATGGAATATAGGGTCCTCAGCATCAGGAATATTTAGGTTATATGGCATAGCAATTAGACTTTTAAAATACATAGAAGCATGCTTACATGCATACAGTGGTGTAGTTTTTTCACTGCTATTCTGGGATCAATTGTGAGATGCTCTTATTTGTTGTGGGTGTTTTTCTATCAAGTCAAAATAAATTAGAATACAGTCATTAACTATCTGTAATATTACTAAGTGCATTTAGTTGGGACTTTAGGTGAGGATGATGGAAAATGATGGGATTCTCTTCCTTTGCCAAATTATGTTATGTGTGTGTGTGTGTTTTAATCCTCACATAAGGATATTTTTCCATTGATTTTTAGAGAGAGGGAAAGACAGAGAGAAGCATAGATGTGAGAAAAACACATAGATTGGTTGCCTCCTGCACGAGCCCTGACTAAGGTCCGGGCCCAGGTCAGGGAGGAGCCTGCAATCAAGTTCTGTGCCCTAGACTAGAATCAAACCCAGGACCCTTTGGTCTGCAGGTCAACGCTCTATCCACTGAGCCAAATTTAGCTAGGGCTGTGAACATCTGTTTTTGACAACACTGTACTTTATATCTTGTGGTGATAACCTGGCCAAGCCCAGTCTCCACTACAGAATATGTATATATAGTGGTGCTAATTTGTTTATATGTTGAATAAACAAATTAGCACCACTGCATCACAAAACTCTCTTTTATAGATTTTTTTTTCCTTGAAACCGTCTGAAAATACCCTTTTTACATAAAAAAAATGCATTTACTTATGGTAAAGTCTGTCCACCTCACTTTTTTATTTCACTTGTGTGTGTTTTTTTTATTTTTTTATTCTTCAGTGAGGATCAAGGTTCCAAAGCCTCTGAAAACACTGAGACTCGAAAAGAAGCAGATGAGGTGTGCAACACTAAATCATCACCTCAGCTACCTACCCAGCCATCAGTAGCAAAAGTTCCTTATGGGAAAGGACCGCCATTTAATCAGGTTTGTTGGGCTCAAGGAAATCTTTGTCACTGCAGACACTATGGATGAATTAACTTTATTAATCAGAGTTGGACAAAGACGTAGAAAACGGAAACTATATATTTTTTCTTGAATAACACTAGATCTAAATCATAATTTTATTGCATATAACAGGAACTGTTAATGCAGTAATAAATTATGTAGAAACTAAACTTTTACTTTTACTTTTTTTTTTTGTACAATTCTGTCATATCCAACTATAGGATTAAATTAGTTTGCCAGACTACCATTGCTGAAGGGCTTTATGGTTCACTGAATACTTTATACATCCTAGTCCGTAGTCATCTGTGAAATTGTACCCTGAGTAGGGAGGTCACACACAGGGAGTAGAAAGATCTGTTAACTCAGTTATTTTGAAGAACATTATTAAAGAAGAGAAGTAAGTATTGGGCAACAGATATACTTGATCCTACTTCACAATAGCAAGAGCTTCATTGAGAACTAGGAAGAAAAAAGTGCTGCCTTCCAGAGAGTCCACTTAGCACTCTATGTATTAGTTGAAGTCATGCAAACAGATGGAGGAGCCCATCCCTTCCAGACATAAAAGTGGGTAGCTAGCAGTCTCTATGAAAGCAAAAGAAAACCAACAAACTTCAATTACAGCACACTGTGATAAACTGTTGCAAGAGAGACCGCACATAGGGAATTCTTAGAGAATACTATGGAAAAGCCTTTACAAAAGACTTGGCACTTGAAGCAAGAATTAGCCAGTGAACACAGGAAAGAGAACAATTCCTACCAGTGAGAGCAAGAGTTAAGAGCTATGTAAGAACCAGTTAGTTGTATGCTATAAAAGGAGGTTTAAATTTTATTCTTAAAGCACTGGTTAGTCATTGGAGAATAAATTTGGAAACTCTGAAAAGGAATTACTCAAGTATTCTGTGTTCTAAAATCCCATCTTTTGTGTTAATTTTAATCTACTGGCATAATGGGAAATGATAATTCCTTTGTGAAAGAAGAGAAATATATACACACACACACACACATACTAGGGGTCTGGTACACAAATTTGTGCACCAGTGGCCTGCAGAATCAAGCCAAAACTGGCTCTCCAACATCCCCCAGGGGCTTCGGATTGCTAGCGGACTCAGGCTGGGCTGAGGGATCCCTCTGTCGTACAGTCAGGGCAGGGAAGGGATGCCTGAGGTGGACTAGCTGTGGAGGGACTGCTGGAGGACTCCAGGGTGTGTCTGCCTATCTCACTCAGCCCTGATCTGTCGAACCCCAGGAGCAAGCTAACCTACTGGTTGGAATGTCTGCTCCCTGGTGGTTGGTGCACATCATAGCAAGCGGTTGAGCTGCCTTAGCATATCATTAGCATATTATGCTTTGCTTGTTTGGATGGGCGACTGACTGCACGCTTAGCACATTAGGCTTTTATTATATAGGATATTTTTTATTGTTTAAAGTATTATATATGTCTCCTTTATCCCCCAATTGGCACACACCCCTTCTTCCCCTTCTCACCATCCACCCCATACAGTCCCAGTCCTGGGGCAAGCCCCAGTGTCTGTGTCTATTGGTTTCCTAATAGGCATGCATACAGGTCCTTTGGTTGATCTCTAAACCCCACTCCCTCCCCTGCCTCTTATCTCTGGATCTATTTTTGTTCATTAGTTTATGTTGATCATTATATCCTACATATGAGTGAGATCATATATTTATCTTTCTCTGACTGACTTATTTTGCGGATATAGTCCTAGAAGTGGGATTACTGGGTCAAATGGGAGTTCCACTTTTGAGGAAACTCCATATTGTCTTCCACAGTGGCTGCATCAGTCTACATTCCCACAAGCAGTGCATGAGGGTTCCTTTTTTTCCACATCCCCCCCAGTACTTATTGTTTATTGATTTGTTAATGGTAGCCATTCTGACAGATGTGAGATGGTACCTCATTGTTGTTTTGATTTGCATCTCTCAGATGATTAGTGACTTTAAGCATAGTTTCATATTTCTCTCGGCCTTCTGTATGTCCTACGGAAAGTATCTAAGTATTTTGCCCATTTTTTTTTATTGGATTGTTTATCTTCTTTTTGTTAAGTTGTATGAGTTCTCTGTAAATTGTGAATTAAACCTTTATCTGAAACAGTATTGGCAAATATGTTCTCCCATACAGAGGGCTTTCTTGTTTTTTTCTTTATTGATGGTTTCTTTTGCCTGTGCAGAAGCTTTTTATTTTGAGGTAGTTCCATTTGTTTATTTTCTCCATAATTTCCATTGCCCTAGGAGCTGTCTCAGTAAAGATATTGCTATGACATAGTCTGATATTTTGCTGCCGAGAAATATTTTATAGACCTTTTTTTGATATCTAAATTTTTTCTGTGTTTGTGACAATGATGTATATATTAGCAAGTGAATATCCATATATTGTATCTGGTTCCAACATGTTTTAGATGTGTGTTGTTGTTTTTTTTTTTTCTTTATGTAAACCTCAGTTTTAGTTTGCTGATAGAAAATCCAGAAAAAGTATTGGGCTTACATAAGTAAAAATTTTAAATTAGAGGCATATTTCTAAGCAACCAAATTATCTGGGCTAGAATTCCAGACTTGATACCCTAAAATTCTACTTTTTTGCCAAGTTCTTTTGAGATTCTAACCTTATTGAAATCACAGAGTAATTCTATAGAATGTAAAGTTACCTTACAGTTTTATTGAAAACGAGGTAAGGATAATGATGGTTTGCTTTTTGCAATCTTGTGGTCTCAGTGAAAAAAAAATATATATATAGTCAAATATTTCCAGTCGATACCTTTCTCTAATTATTTTGTAACAATCCATAGGAACGTGGACCATCTTCTCACCTGCCACCACCCCCAAAGTTGCTTGCACAGCAGGTAAATTTTAACTACATGCTGGCTTATGGTCTATATCAGTGGTCGGCAAACTGCCTCGCAAGCTGCGGTTTGCCACTCTGTTGACTGAGTTTGCCGATCACTGATTTATATGTATTTGACTTTGTTTTCAGGAAAGCTTCTGCATATGTGTTTTATTTATAACTTTTACCAACTTTCTTTACCTTGTAGCTCCTACATGTCTACCTTTTCATTCCTTCCCTCTTTGTTCTCAGATGATGAGCAGACTCCTCATCTCACTAGGAAAACAAGAAGCACCCACTTTTTCCATTTTACTGCCCTTCCTATCTGACTGCCGTCCTGTTGCCCTTACCTCTTTTCCTTGTTCTCTCAATCCCATCTTCTATAATTTGCCAGTAATATTATCTCTCAAAACATCTTTTAAACCAGACCTAGTTTAACTCCCACCAACCCTTAATCCCCCTTGGGTTTCGACTCTATTTCTCTGCTCTCCTTCATGGCAAAATCATTTCAGTGAGTTATTTATGCTTATCTTCACTGTCTCATTAACATCTCCCACTATACCTTTGAAACTATTATCAAGTTCAATAATTATTTCATTTTGCCAAATTCAGATTCTTCTTTTTACTTAATTTCAGCAGCAGTTTACATAGTTAATCTCTCTGTCCTTCTTAAAACTCTTTTTTGTTTTTACTTGTTTTTGAGGCATTATATTATTTTCTTTCCTTTCTTCAATTTGTATTTCTTCTGGGCCTCCTATTCTGGACTTTTGAGTGTTGGAGGGCTCAGGGCTATGTTCTCATGTCCTATTAGACATCTGGTGATACTACTAACAATTAAAAAATATATTATAACTCAGTAAGACCCAAGAAAATGATTTGAATGTTCACTTAACAAAATAAGGTATACAGGTGGCCAACAAGCACATAAAAAGATGCTCAGTATCTTTAGTCACCGGGGAAATGCAAATTTAAACCACAACACATCCCAAATTAAAAAGGCTGATGACACCAAATGGTGGTGAGGATTAGAGCAGCTGGCGCCCTCATGCATTACTGGTGGGGCTGTGAAACCTTATAATCCCTTTGGATGATAAGTAATTTTGGGCATTTTCTTATGAAGTAACACATATACTTATATATGACTCAGCAATTCCATCCCTAGATGTTTATCCAGAGAAACGAAGACATACATTTACACAAAGACATCAGCCTAAATGATGATAGCTATTTTATTCATACTTTAAAAACTAAAAGTAATCCACAAGTCCATGCACAGATAAAACCATGTGCCTAAGAAGGAGTACTACCCTACCCAGCAGTGGAATGGAGCAAACTTGATGTACACAGTGATCTCAGCCTGTTACCCTGAGCATAAGAAGCCAGGCACAAAAGAGAATAGGACTTGAAATCCTAGGAAAGGCAAAACTACCCTTTCTTGCCAGCGTGGATCACAGGCTGGCTGGGGGCAGGGTGTGGACAGAGGAGTGGTGAGAGGCTCCATGTCTTAATCGGGCAGTAGTGCTCAGGCATGTGTATTACATTTTATGTAAATTATACTTCAATGAAGTTGCTTTTAAAAAAAAAATGCTTGTTCTGAGTTTATTGTGTACATTAGGTACTTTTATATAATTGCTTTGTTTATGCAGTTTGTCTTTGAGCTACAGATAAAGTAAACAGCACAGGGGAATGTAAATGGTTTGCCTAAGACAGCACTGTTAGAAATTTATAGTCTTGTCTTCCTGGAGTTTAGTTTTGTTTTTTCATATTCAGCCCAGTGTCTTCACCAGACCATTATTTTTTAGGATTCTGAGTAGATATATGGCTTTTTAGGTTTCTTCATCCTAGTAGCTTATTAAAATCAGTATTTTTAAAACAAAAAAATTTTAAGTTCCTTAATATTTCAACCCTTTTTATTTTGCTAGTCTATGTAGTTGCTGGCAGTGATTTTAGACTTTATAGTACTTGTTTTAAGAACACATTAAATGAAAATTAAGTTTTATTAAAACTCAGCCTCCAACTCAGTGATCCTTCTTTGATCCATTTTGGACTCTAAATGGACCTTTCTGGATTTCTCATTTTGGAGCTGGCACTCTTGCCACTCCTGCTGGGGCCAATTTCTAGAGACTCCTTCTGTGGAGTGGCAGTGCTCTTTCCCATTTAGCGTCTTTGGCTATCCGCCCTTTCCTTTAGCACTGCTGTCTTCTCAGGGCTCACCTCGTGCCATCATGCATTTTTCTGGACTTTTTCTCCCTCTTTAGGTTTCCATCTTTGGCAGTTGCTGTTAAAACACACATGCTAAATTTCTTTTGTCTCTAAATTTAGATTCTGAATGTCATGTTGTGACAGCTTCATTTAATAAATACTGAGTGAGCCTCATGTCCAGACAATACATAGGCACATACTCAGTAAATATTAGATGGTTGACTTAATTATTCTGTTATTTTGGAAAATTAATCTAGATTTAATGTTTTCCCCATGTTGTTACTTGTTTGCACTTTAATGTTGTATGTATATCGGGAAAATTTCTGACATTTTGTGGAGTTTTTTCTTTCCTCTCTATGCCTATTTATATCCCCCGTTTGTCAGAAATAGATTTATTTCATCTCATCGTATAATTTCTCTGAATGTTTCAGCATCCTCCTCCGGACCGACAAGCAGTACCTGGAAGACCAGGCCCTTTCCCCCCCAAGCAGCAAGTACCCGATGAAGATGAAATATGGAAGCAAAGAAGAAGGCAGCAGTCAGAACTCTCTGCAGCTGTGGAACGCGCTCGTAAACGACGTGAAGAAGAAGAGCGGAGAATGGAAGAACAGAGGAAGGCAGCTTGTGCCGAGAAACTGAAACGATTAAATGAGAAGCTGGGCATCGTGGACAAGCAGCCATCTCCAGAGGAAATTAGAGAAAGGGAGCGAGAAAAAGAACGGGAGCGGGAGAAAGAACTTGAAAAAGAACAAGAACGGGAGAAGGAGAAGGAAAGGGAAAGGGAAAGAGAAAGGCAACAGGAGAAGCAGAGAGAACTAGAGAGAGAGCAGGAAAAACAAAGGGAAATGGAGAAGGAAAAAAAGCCAGAAAAAGAGAAAGAACCAGAACGGCCGCAGGAAAAGGAAAGAGACCTAGAACTGCAGAAGCCGAAAGAGCAGGAAAAGGAATGGGAGTTGGAGAAGAAAGAAAAGGAGAAAGTGGAGGAAAAAATGGAACACAAAGAACCTGCTTTAGAAACTATGGTAGAAAAACCAGAAAGTGAGAACTGTAATAAAGGTATAATAGCCTTATTTGTTCTTATATACGCTTTATAAAATGTTTCACGTTGCTGATATTTTTATATTTTAATGTGTGTAATCTGAATTTAGAAATCTAAAATATAATTTCATGTGTAATTTAAAAAACATCAAGTTTGTGGGGGTTTTGGGGGTAGAGAAATTAACTTTTATTGGATGCTTTAATATTTTCCCTAATTTTTTTCTTGTGGTTAAATACTTGCGACATAAAAGTTAGCATCTTCAACCATGTATGGTTTAGTGGTATTAATACATTCATAATGCCGTGCAACCATCATCACCATCCATCTTCCAAACTCTTCATCTTACAAAACGGAAACTCTGTACCCAGTAACAATAGCTCCCCTATTTCCCTCTCCACAGCCTTTGTGACTGGCTTATTTCACTTGGCATACCAACTTCAAGCTTATTCCATAGTATAGCATATTACAAGAATTTCCCTTTTTTTTTAAAAGCTTAGTCATCCACTGTATGTATATTCCACATTTTGCTTACATGCTCATCTGCTGGTGAGCGCTTGGATTGTTTCCATTTTAATGTATCTATTTTGAATAATGCTGCTGTGAATGAGAGTGTACAGGAATCTCTGAGACCCTGCTTTCTATTTCTTTATAGTCCCTTGATTTTAAAAAATTCACTGTTTTATTTTAAAGGCTGTTTGTGTTTTCACATACATTCTTGGGAACTACAAGTAAATATTGATAGTAACATTAATATTTATTAAGCCATGGAAGATAGGAGATATTTTAAAAGTTTTACTATCACAGAAAATCTTACAGATTTTTATATAGTGAAGAATTTGGACCTGTGATTTCAGTATTAATAAGAATCCATCTTTGAGGAAATTAAAGGTTTTATTAATCTAATGTTACCTTATTGATGGCTATCAATATTAGAACGTAAAACAGTGTTTTGGAGTATTGGGTATGATTTTGTCTTCCTTATCTTTTTAAATATGTCTAATAATTTCACTTGAGCACAAACATGTATTTTGTAAATGTTATAGAAAAATTACCATTTTTTATGTTTTCTTTGGGCAGAGGATGACCCCGTTTTCACTAGACAAGACAGCAATCGCAGTGAAAAAGAGACCACACAAGTGGCGCATGAAACAGAACCAGAATCAGCGTCTCAACCCCGGCCTGCTGTTTTATCTGGTTATTTTAAACAGTTTCAGAAGTCTTTGCCACCACGATTCCAGCGGCAGCAGGTAAATAATAAACACATTTCATCTTGTACAATTGAAAAAGTTTATTGTTCGATAGTCTGAGAAATAATTTGACATAAAACCTATGATACATAAAGCACAGTGGTTTTCCTAAAATTCTTTCCCATTTTAAGAATAGTTAATAGGGGTTTTACCTTGAACTTCTGTCATTCCTTTTTCCTCTGCCTCCTTCATAGACACTACCTCCCTTTTTAGGGAATGGTTTCTGCTGTACAATAAATGAGTGATTAGTTGCTTAGGTCAAGATTCCATAACGTGTTCTTTTGTTTTGCCATCTCTTGTTGTTAAATGTCTTTTAATTCTTTTTCTAGAATTATTCCAAATGTCCTGTTATTTCTGGTTTGATTGGTCATATTAATGTTTCACATGGAACTAGAATCTCAAGCTGTGGCGCTCTGCTATTTCAGGAACAGATGAAGCAGCAGCAGTGGCAGCAGCAGCAGCAGCAAGGAGTCCTTCCCCAGGCAGTCCCTTCACAGCCATCTGGGGCTGCTGTCCCTCCTCCACCACACCGACCTCTGTACCAGCCCATGCAACCCCACCCTCAGCACTTGGCTTCCATGGGCTTTGATCCAAGGTGGCTCATGATGCAGTCGTACATGGATCCTCGAATGATGTCAGGTAGACCTGCTATGGATATTCCTCCTATTCATCCTGGTGAGTTCAAATCCCCATTGTTGCATGGCTCATTTCAGAGTTTTTATTTTTTTCTTCCACTTTTAGTCTTAATTCCTTGAAAAACTTTAAAGGACTGCTGGATTTTTATTCATAAAAGTAAACAATTTGTTTTTAGCACAGAGTAGTTAAATGCCAAGCACTAATAAGACCAAATTGCTATAGCTATTTTCTGTTTGTAAATGTTAAAGTTTTTAAGCTGGAAAATTAGTTTCATTAAATATATCTATTTGCTACATTGTTTCCTTCTTTTGTTGTGTTTTTGAATTTTTCTATATATTATATATTCCAGCTTAGTTTTTTCCTAACATTTGTTTCTTTGTAATTTAGCTTAAAACAAAAGAATTAGCAGTCTTTCATGGAATCTATTGAAATAAATCCAGACAGCCTATTATCAAACTATTGAGGAAAACTTAAAAGTAATCAAAACATGATCAAGAAATCCTGTTGTGATATTGAAATTTGAGAGTTTAAAATGCATAATTTATAGAATGTTGATCAACTAAGTTTACTAGATTGTTTTCTATAGGAAATATTTTGTCTGAAGTTTTCACTATTAGTGTGATTCTCCTTATGTTTTAATATGCATAGTAACTCTATGGGCAGTTATCTGATTATATTTTCTTTCCTGTAAGGTAAAATAGGCTGCTATTGTGGTTTTGCTTGCTTTGTTTCATCAGTTCTTTTTGTTTGTTTGTTTGTTTGTTTATTTTTTTATTTTGTTTAAAATATATTTTATTGATTTCTTAAAGAGAGGAAGGGAGAGGGATAGAGAGTTAGAAACATCAATGAGAGAGAGACATCAATGAGAGAGAGACATCATTCAGCTGCCTCCTACACAACCACTACTGGGGACGTGCCCGAAACCAAGATACCATGCCCTTGACCGGAATCAAACCCGAGACCTTAAAGTCCGCAGGCAGAAGCTCTATCCACTGAGCCAAACCGGTTTCGGCTGTTTCCTCAGTTCTTAAATCTGTTTATTTAATAGCAGCTATAAAAACCTCACTTAAGGAAAAACATAATTGCCAGTAATCATTTGTTGAGTTCATTAATTTTATGGCAAAAATAGTTGTTTAACTTGGGTATATCAAGAATATCAAATAGCAATTAATAACTTCGATTCTATGTCTCATAATGCTTTTGTTTATTTCATTTCTCTCCCTCTCACCCCAACCCCCATCTTTTTCTGACCTTTTGTGCAGGAATGATTCCTCCCAAGCCTTTGATGAGAAGAGACCAGATGGAAAGCTCAGCCAGCAGTTCGGAGTCATTTGAACATATTGCTCGATCTGCAAGAGATCATGCAGTTTCCCTCTCTGAGCCCCGAATGATGTGGGGGTCAGAGCCCTATCATACGGAGCCTCAGCAGGCCACTGCGCCCAAGGCAGCAGAAGAACCTGAAGGTGTAAGGTAATTATAAAAACTCTTCATAAACCCACAGACTATTGTGATGAAACGAATACTATTTAGCATCCCTGAAGGTCATTTTGATTCAGGACTGAGCTACAAACCTGATAGCCTTCCATTTTGTGTCATTTGATTTGGGACTTTTTTTTTTCTGCCATTTTTATATTGATTAGGGCTCTTTGTAAATTAGTTCTATACACTAAATTAAATGCTGAAATACAGTACATGTTAAAATTGGTATGTTTCTACCATTGATAAGATCCTTGACATATAGTCTTGTAAAGTATTGATGTAATTCTTCCACTAATGAGAAGTGGCAGACATGTAATCATCAGTATCTTATAGATGGTTTCTTTTCTTTTTTTAAAAATATATTTTATTGATTTTTTTTATAGAGAGGAAGGGAAAGGGATAGAGAGCTAGAAACATCAATGAGAGAGACATCGATCAGCTGCCTCCTGCATACTCCCAATTGAGGATGCGCCCGCAACCAAGGCACATGCCCTTGACCGGAATCAAACCTGGGACCTTTCAGTTCGCAGTCTGACTCTATCCACTGAGCCAAATCAGTTTCGACATGATACTGTATTTTCTTAATTCGTTCATTAGTCAGGGACATTAAAGGTGTTTCCACTCTTGGCTATTTTGAATAATATCGCACTAACCTTTATAGAGACATGAAGATGCTGTTTATGATTAGGATTCATTGTTTGCTTTAAAATTAGAGGGTTTATTTCGCTATGCACTTACATGTGTGAAAGATTTTGTCCTGATGGTTATGCTTTTGAATTCTCTTTATGCTAGGTCTGAAGCCGCGCTGGATCAGGAACCGATCACCACTGCTTATCCTGTAGAACATAATCAGTTAGAGGCCCATCCAAAGGCAGACTTTGTCAGAGAATCAGGTGAGGCCGAAGTACAGAAGGTGTTAAGCAGGTCTGTGGAAGATGTTAGACCTCCCCACTCTGACACAGCCAGTCAGTCTGCCTGTTTTGATGCACCTGATCAAAAGACTACATCCACTCCTCAGGAAGAGCGGGTTTCATTTGGAGAAAATCAGCCTGCCCGGAAAAGAAGTGTTTCCCATGGATCTAACCATACTCAAAAATCAGAGGAGCAAAGAAGTGAGACATCTGCAAGCATTCCTAAAGTAACCAGCAGGGTCATTGATTCAAAAGAACCAACGGAACGGTCAGAGGAAAAACCGAAAAAGGATACCTTTCTACGATCTTCTGAAGGACCAAAACCAGAAAAACTGTATAAATCTAAATCAGAAACTCGTTGGGGCCCGAGGCCAAGTTCCAGCAGGAGAGAAGAAGGCAATGACAGGCCTGTGAGAAGGTCAGGTCCCATTAAAAAACCTATTCTTAGAGATATGAAAGAGGAACGAGAGCAGAGGAAGGAGAAAGAAGGAGAAAAGGGAGAAAAGGTCCCTGAGAAAGTTGTAAAACCGGAAAAAACGGAAAAGAAAGAGCCTCTTCCTCCACCCCCACTACCTGCAGCACCTATTCAGCCACAAGCTGTTCCACCACCACCTCCTCAGCCAGAACCAGAGAAAACTCCTTCAACAGAAACTCCAACTTCGGTGCAAAAGCTACCTCCAGATACTGAGAAGCCTTTGGAACCTGTAAGTAGTGCTGAGGTAGAGCCTGCAACTAAAACCGTAAATCAGACTGTAACAGCACCAACAGTCAAAGAAGAAAAACAACCTGAGAAAGTCGTCAGCAAAGACCTTGTTACAGAGAGGCCTCGGTCAGATATAAGGCCGGTAGTTAAAAAAGAATCAACTCAACCTCCTAGGCCCTATTGGAAAGAAGCAAGAGATAGAGATTGGTTTCCAGATCAAGGATACAGAGGTCGAGGCCGAGGAGAATATTATTCCAGAGGCCGAAGTTACAGAGGATCTTACGGAGGGCGGGGCCGTGGTGGCAGAGGGCACACTCGAGAGTATCCCCAGTACAGAGACCCTAAGCCTCGGACAGAGCATGTGCCCTCGGGACCTCTCAGACAGCGAGA
>PVJN01037101.1:0-21120 GCA_004026805.1 Lasiurus borealis | reverse complement strand
CCCCCCCCCCCCCCGCTCTGAAACCAATAAAAATATATTTCTGAAAAGCTGGATATGAGATGCAGATTTGATTTGAAACGTGAGTGAAAGTGCTTCTCACTTGGAAATGGCACCACACTCATACCTCCCAGTTGTGCATACAGACCCCCAACATTCCCTTTAATCGCTCCACCTTCCGGAAGCAAGTTCTGTGTGGTCCCCATGGGGATGGTGTCATGACCAGGGTGGGGTCAGCTGCCACTTGGAGCGGAAAGTGACTAGACTTGAAGACTAGACACTGGCCCTTCAACTGGAAAACGGAACATGCCCCTGAAAATATTTGATACTAGAGGCTCAGTACGTGAAATTAAATCATGGGGAATAGGGGGTGGGGGTGGGGGTATGGGTCTCTCAACCTGGCCTGCACCCTCTCCAATCAGGGATACCTCTTGCAATCTGGGACCACTGGCTCCTAACTGCTCACCTGCCTGCCTGCCTTCCTGATTGTCCCCTAACTGCCCCCTTTGCTGGCCTGGTAACCTTCTAACTGTATGGAAGGAAGTTGAATGTCCAAAAGATGTCTGATCTCCTGGTCTAGTTAGCATATGACCCTTTTATTAGTGTAGTTAAGAGCAAATTGATACATACATGAGACTCTGAAGTACAAGCTCACATTGTTTGGGGGAAATAGCACTCTCCGAAGAGTTAAAAGTGACTGAGGTAGAGATCCCACCCTCTCCCATAATCCTGAGTTCCTCTCTCATTCAGTTCAGAGGGGACTTTGCTAAGTATCGGCGTTCAGGGCAGGGTTTGCTTTGCAAAGTCATTGCGACTTCCCCCTCCCCCTGCTCCTTTGCGAGGATCCCAGAACGTGGCTCAGCTAGAGATTTCCAGCAGGACGACCCCCCTCCACCATCACCCCCACCACTGGATGGGCAGGTAATGCAACCTCATTTCACAACAACAGCCTCTTTCTCCGGGCGTTTCAGCAGGCCATTCAGGTGCAGGGAGCATGCAAAAGCGAGGGGGTAGGGTTTCAGGCCTCGCCCGCGGCTCCGCGGTAATCCCTCCAAGTAGAGATTTAATGAAGCCGAGAAAGGCGGTGGGCAGCTCTGAGGCAGCAGGTTCTGGCCTCAACCATGTACTCTCCAGCCTTAGTGTATCCCCGGCAGAGAATGCGTGTCACTCTGAAGCAGAAGGACAGACGCAGAGCGGGCCCAGGACTGACGCAGCGGGGCCTTCTGGTTGGAAGAAGGCTGCTCTTTGTTTTCCAGAACCCACTCAGAAAGAGCAGGCGGCTCCATTACCCGTATCATGCGCTGTAACTGAATCACGATTCCCCGCCCTTGGAACAGACACACCCAGCCCCTTGGCTCCCAGACGGGTCTGTGCCCCGCAGACAGGCCACCTCGGGGGTCCTGGTCAAGGCTGGGCTCCTAGGATCCGAGTGGACGTGCACTGAGTGTGCGTGTTGAGCAGTGATTGGAATCTGACTCGTGCGAGGGGGAAGGGTGCATCTGAAGATTTGTCTGTGGTAAGTTCCGGAAGGCAGTATCCCGAGAGCCTTACTCAGCATCCCGCCGGTGCAGAGCTCGCTGGGACACACATCTGTGGGTGCTGGTCCTCGTGGGTTTACCGTGTAGGAAAGGAGCATCTCCCAGGAAGTGCGCATGGAAACACTGAGGTTTCCTGCGTGCACCCACCTGCCACCCCTACCCACTTCCGTCTCTCTCAGTGGCAGGCAGAGCATCCGGGATTGGATTCTGACCCGACCTGTTATTGCCAAGATCTCTCTGTGTCTCCATTCTTTTTACCCAGAAAGATGGAGAAAATATTTATGAGGATGAAATGAGGAAAATCTTGTACAAACGCCTCACATATTGTCTAGCCCAGTGGTCGGCAAACTCATCAATAGTGCAATGATTGACATTACTTTTGAGAGCCAGATTTTTTAAACGTAAACTTCTTCTAACGCCACTTCTTCAAAACAGACTCGCCCAGGCCGTGGTATTTTGTGGAAGAGCCACACTCAAGGAACCGAAGAGCCGCATGTGGCTTGAGAGCCGCGGTTTGCCGACCATAGGTCTAAACTATTCCGTGTGCTCACTAAATATCAGTGACCTTTCTTTCCCTTTGAGATTCCAGGAGTTGGTGTGTTCCCGTACAAGACACTCAGAGCTCATGAATTAATTCCCCCTCTCTCTTTCTCTCTCTCTCTCTCCCCCCACCTCCCGTTAGAAATTAAACATTTTTTTAAAAAATATTTTTTATTGATTTTAGAGAGGAAGGAAGAGAGACATAGAAACAGTAATGATGAGAGACAATCACTGATTGGCTGCTTCCTGCACGCCCCCTACTGGGGATTGAGTATACAACCCTGATCCTGTGCCCTGACTGGGAATTGAACCGTGACCTCCTGGTTCATAGATCGATGTTCAACCACCAAGCCATGAGGCTGGGCAGAAATTACACATTTTAACGCCAGGGTCCTCTCTGGATCTGGCATGCACAGCCCTGTGCTCAGTGTCTGCTAACTCAGTATTTGTTGAAAACATGGGAAATGAGGCTAGAAAAACAAGGTCACCCCCCAGGTGAGAGCTGATTGCATTTGTGCCTGAAAAGGAACTGAGACTGAAACTCCCAGTTTCCCCCAGAACGGACCCCAATTCTCTCCCCTACCTGCACACCGGTCCCTGTTTTTGTGTGTATTTTTGTTTTTCTCCTTCAGTGGGACATCTCCGTGCCTCAGGAGCACGGGAGGCAGCCATTCATCAGACACCCGTGTGCCGCTCCTTTGAAACCTGCCACACACGTGCCTGAAAAATTATCCGTGTGCTTTCCGCAGTGACAGAAGCAACATGTTCTCTTGCCCCCCAGAATATGAAATCCCGCCAGCCAAGCACAGGCCCGGTGACCGCAGAGTGATGGGCGTCTGTCCTGACAGCCCCGGCACAGAAAAGTCCCTGAACCGGCCTCTACCAGGGACACAGATCAGCGGGATCAGCCCACCAGCTCCCTCCTCGGGCCTCTCAGCGCAGCGTCTCCCTGAGCCTCACGTCAAACACATCACCTTGAGCTGACCTTCCGCTCATCACATGCAGAGTGAGGCGCGGGATCCCCATCTCCCGAGGCGCCGTTCCCGGAAAATTTATTTCTCCATCCGTACAAAACAAAGCGCCCCTCACAAAGGAGAGACAACCCCCCTCCCTGCCTCCCCCGATAAGATCGTGTGAAAGGGATGATTTCTCTGAGCAATCAGCCACGGCGTGTTGTCAATTTTGATCACGTTTTCTTACCACACTGCTCGTCTGGGCTCCGGAGAGAGGCCTGCAGCAGGCTGGCCCTGCGTGTGTGTGTTTTCTCTCTAAATTTTGCTGATGGAATGATGGGTCAGATGTTTCTAATGTAGGTGAACGTTTTCTTCGTATTGGCCCCCATGCTCCCCCATATTCTGGTTAAAAGCTGAGGGGAGCATGGAAGCAGCTTGGGAAGAGGGAGAGGATGACGCTTGGGTATTAATGTGCGCACACACACGTGCACACGTGCGCACATGTGCTCGCATAACACACTCACACCGGGTGCTGCTCCACACGCCGCAGGCCTGCAGAAGGAGGACAGCAGTCCTGCCATCGTCATGGGAAGCACATACATCCGCCAGCTCTGGTCTTTCTCAGCCTTTGCCTTAATCCCAGGACGCTTTGCTCCGGTGGCAATCGGTGACTTCAGAGAGAACGTGGGGGAGGGGGGGGAGAGACAATGTCCTGGGGACGAAATGCTCTCCGGTGGCCTCGGAAGCCAAGAATGAGCGAACGGCGGTGCGGTCCGTGTCTGCGGGGTGCCAGGAGAGATGCTGGGGGCTCCATAGAACCCCATCTTCACCGGAGGCTGCCGTCCCTCGTTGAAGATGGAGAAACGGAGGTCCGGACAAGTGGGGACCCGGGCAGAGTCCCACAGCGAAGGAGAAACAGGGGGAGGGCTGCCTCCTCCGGCTGAGGGGGGACAGCTGTCCCTGAGGAGGCGTGATGGGCGGGGACACCAGCAGGAGGGGGTGCAGGTGCCTAAGACCGTGGGCCATCGGTCAGATGGTGCTTTCCACGTGGTGGGCTCCGCTGGGCCTGAGGCTGCACAGCCTGACCTGGTGGGTGACAGCCTGGCCTGGTAACTGCCCTAACCCCAGGCTATTCGGGAGCTTTTAGAAACCGCACGTGGTGTATCTTGTGGAATGTGTAAGAGTGAGTATGTCTAAGGCTTTCCAACCCAGTGTCATGTCAAGATAAAGGACTGTATGAGCATGTGTGAGCCTGTGTGTGTGTGTGTGTGTGAGCCTGTGTATGAGCCTGTGTGTGTGAGTGAGCCTGTGTGTGTATGTGTGCCAGCCTCTGTGTGTGTGTGTGAGCCTGTGTGTGAGCCTGTGTGTGTGTGTGTGTGCCAGCCTCTGTGTGTGTGTGTGTGTGTGTGTGAGCCTGTGTATGAGCCTGTGTGTGTGAGTGTGTGTGTGTGTGTGTGTGTGTGTGTGTGTGTATGTTTGAGAGAGGGAGAGAGGGCTGTTTCAGAGGCTCCCTGTCCCTGCGGAAGCATGTTGGACACTGTCTTCAAACCAAGTATCAGTACTTTCTGATCCGTGTAGAGAGGCAGGAGTCAGCCAAACCTCAAAGGAAGACTATCCTCACTGAGAATGTGCCATAGAGTAAAGCCAAATGGAGACAGAACCAAAGGCAGCCCAGCCTGAGTGGCTCAGGGGTTGAGCATCGACCTATGAACCCGGAGGTCACAGTTTGATTCCCGGTCAGGGCCCAAGCCCGGGTTGTGGGCTCCATCCCCGTGTGGGTCAGGCAGGATGCAGCTGGTCGATGATTCTCTCTCATCATTGATGTTTCTCTCTCTCCCTTTCTCTCTGAAATCAATAAAATTAGATGAAAAAATATAAGGAAAATAATTTTTTTAAAAGGGAATACAAATAAGAATGTTTTTAAACAGTACAATCAATTGGGAGCATAGATTCCTCTTTTTTAATTAAAAAAAAATGCCCTTTGTGTATTAAAGTGGCAGCATATTTGTGCCTGTTATCAGGTTTTATTTCTTTGCTGTTAATTAATCAGCATGAGGCATCTATAAGCCACACGTGATACTTTAATCTGGCTTCTCAATGTGTCTCTGGGGGTCTCCTCACATTTCATTTTGAGACTTAATTTGCATTTTTAAGAAACCACTTAGGGGAGTTTGAGAAAAACCCCAGTGCCAGTGGCAAATGAGGACACCACATGCTCGCTCCCCACCCTTCCCTGCCGCCCGGCGGGCCGGCTAGCACGCATCGGGCCACGGCCTGCGCCACCTTCCTTCCCAGCGTGGAACCGGAATGACCCGCGGACCACGCGGGTGACTTCCTGACCGCGGCTATCACACTGTCATGCTTTTATTAAAGTCATATTTTATAACACGTGTGAACGCAGCCTTACAGAAGGACAGCCGGCCAGGGCCCTGGCACTCCGTGGTGTTTGGCCCCGTGCTGGGAGGAAATTAATTGCCGCTTCTAAAGCCGCGAGACACCCCTGGAAGCAACCCACATCTGGTTCCTCTTAAAGCGGGTTGTGCGTGGTGGCGTGGGTGAGTGAACCGCGACCAGGCCTCGCTGAAATCTTAGAGCTCGAGGTGCCTTTGTGGGGACCGGTTATCAACGGGTCTTTAGGACGAGAGGGGCAACCAGGAAATTGAGTTAATATTTATTACTCAATCCCATCACTCGTGTGACCTTTAACACAACATGGACTCCCGCGACAAAGCCGAGTCCCCGGAGAATCAAAATTCGGGCTTGAACTGGCATTACCATGGCGATGATTTGTGTGTTTATACGTGGGCTACGGACATGGCTTCATATGTGTCAGGGGTAAACCTCCAGGGGCAGTTGCTGTACACAGTAGGAAAGAATAACTTGCAAATTCACACATGTGGTTTTGATTGAAACTAATATTTCAAAAGATAATTGTTTATTAAATAACAGTCAGCACAACTTAATATGCATACTAGCAGCTATGGCTTTTTTGACAAATACACTGAAATTTCTGTAGGTCTGCATGAAAATACAACATCTTGGACATTATTAATTAGTCAAGATATTTAAGTGCTAATGCTGACGATCACTGCATGATAATTTATTTGTAATAAATTTTTATAATAGCTGTATAAGTAAAACCAAATGTAAATATGCTTTTTATTTTATTACAATATTGCCAAATACTAGCATTAAAAAGTTAATGCCATAATTATTTTAAACAGATTCCATAACTGGAAAAAACAAATTACATTTCTAATACTTATGAGGCAGGTAGCAGAAACAATATTTCATAAATTGTGTAAACTGGCCCAACCTCTATCTTTATGCAGGACAACTTAGCAACGTGTTTCAAATGCCTAGTTATGTGAAAACTGTCTTAGCAATCCTATTTCTAGAAAGTTAACTTAAGCGAATAATCAAGAGTGGGAGGAAAGTTTCTGATACATGAGAATTAATAACAGCCTAATCTACTACACTAAATTTTGAACATAACATAAAAGTCCCCTAATAAGAATTTGCTGAGGGGAATATATATATTTCATATAAATTTTTTATCTCTCTCCATGTATTTATACACACACATATTTACATATATACACACATATATACATATATACATGCATATACATATACATTTATGTGTATATATAGTGTATATCCTATATATCAGTGTTTTTCTGGTTTTGGTTTATAATTTTTTGAAAAACATTTTTTTGTATTCTCTAATTTAAAATGTACATGCAATTCACTTTATTTATTTTTATTTTTTAATCCTCACCTGAGGATATTTTCTCCATCAATGTCTAGAGAAAGTGGGAGTGAAAGGGAGGCTGTATGCAATCCACTTTAAATTAGAAAAATAGCCTTTACTGGTTTGGCTCAGTGGATAGAGTGTCAGCCTGCAGACTCAAGGGTCCTGGGTTTGATTCCGGTCAAGCGCATGTACCTTGGTTGCGGGCACATCCCCAGTAGGGGAGTGTGCAGGAGGCAGCTGATCGATGTTTCTAACTCTCTATCCCTCTCCCTTCCTCTCTGTAAAAAAAAAAATCAAAAAAGTATATTTAAAATGTATAAATTAGAAAAATAAAGGTTTTCCCTTATAAAAATACAGTCTAATCTAAAACCTTTTTAGGTAACTATTGTAGGTAGTGGATAACAGGTGGCATTCCATTTAAACCATCATTTAAGAAATACTTGCCCTAGACAGCGTGACTGAGGGCTTAGAGCAGTGGCCTGTGGGCTGAGGGTCTTGGCTCAATTACTGATCAAGGGCATGTACCTTGGTTGCAGGTTTATTCCCCAGCCTTGGTCAGCGATTCTCTCTCTCTCTCTCTCTCTCTCTCTCTCTCTCTCTCTCTCTCTCTCTTATTCATTCCCCTTCCCTCTCTTCGACTCTCTCTAAAATCAATGGAAAAAATATCCTCCGGTGAAGATTAACAACAACAACAACAACAAAAGAAATGAACTTATACTGTGTATTGTTGAGGGGAGATGCAGAGACAGAAACATTTATGAAGGAAGTGAGTGTAAAGCAGTCAGAATTCAGAAGGAACAGCTCAGCAAAACGAAATGCAATCAGACGTTAAAAGAAAAAAACAAACCTGGTCTCCATATTACACTCATTGGTCCGAGGCAAAAGAAAACCAAACAAAACAAGTTCTCTCACGTGATTATCACACTTCCAAGTGTCAAGATGACCCTTTAGACATCAGCACAGCAAACATCAGGAGTAAAAGTGCTTTTGCAAAGTGGAGATTTACAGAAACAGCGAAGATTTGGTTATTTGGAATCCAGACCAAGGCAGGGTGACTCCGCTGTGTTTGGTTTCCGTCAAGCACAAGATGTCTTGTTTCACGTCTACCTGTGGTTTGTGAGCTCCTTAGTCATACTGGACGTGGTACTACCATTGCTTCTTCTTTCCATGATCCCTTTTCATGGTCAGTTTCCTGTGATCAAGATGCTGATTTGACTGGGAGAGTTGCTTAGAAATTTTCTCGTTTTGTATCATTCATTTGATATTGTGGTTTTTGAATAGTTTTTTTTTAATATAGGAATAACAAAGTAGGATTAATACATACTTTTCTTTTGTGTCACTCACAAAATTAGAGACATGTGATACTAAACTTAAAAGTTAATTTTTATCTGAGAGTTTAAAAAGACCCTGGATTTGTCATTTACTTTAAAATTTTTTTCTGTTTTTATTGGTTTTCAGAGAGAGGGGAAGAAAGAGGAATGGAGGGATAGAAACATTGATGAGAGAGGAATATCATTGATCGGTTGCCTCCTGCAGGCGCCACACTGGAGATGGAGCCAGCCATCTGTGCCCTGGCAGGGAATCAAGCCAGCAACCTCTTGGTTCCTGGGCTGACACTCAACTGCTGAGCCACACAGGCCGGCCTGTAACGTACTTTTATGGGAGAGCCTTTTGCTGAACACATCAGCTTGGCTGAGATTGGGGACCAAGAGCCTGCTCATCGACCTCTGTAGGTTGCACCTCTGCACCTCTAAGCACGGGTGTTGTCTTTCTCTGTGCTCTCCACGCCGGTGTTCACTGCCCTGTCCCACCAGGAGGTGATATTCTTTACCACTGGTGAGGCCACGTCATAATCATGGGACCAAAATCAGTCCATTTCCCTGTGAGTACTTGGTAGATGTCATTTCTACACACCAAACCTCCTTTTCACCCCTTAACAGTGAGCAGGCCTGAGTTATTGAAATAATGTTTGTGCTTGCTCATATGTATACATCACACTTATCCCATTATATTCTGATGGGGAAGAGGATAAATTATTGGACTCATGTAGACTTCATCTCACTGGAACTTCCAGGAATCACTGTACAAGGAAGACTCCCAGTTAGAGATATTAAGAAAGTCCATTTCCAGTGTGTGTCCGTGAGCAGAGTGTTGGAAAGACTGAAATCTTCCATCACCAAATAAAAACCACAAGTATTTAATGAAAAAAAAAGTTAAATTCCCAAGGTTATTACATTGATATTAGTCTGTTCATAGTTGGAAAAGAGCAATTGATTTACATGATGATTGAGTCTGGGTTAGTGGGAAATATTCCAGGGTTTATTTCAGGGAACAGAAACAGGGTGATTCTATTGTTTTTGGTTTAAATCTTAGAGTTCTCAGAGGGCAAAGTATTTTTCGTCTGTTTCCTTGATCGTGGCCTACGAAGGATTTAATGATATTAGAAAACATGGCAGAGTATCATTTTTTTTTTACTGTATAAAATGATTGCCCTGCGTCCCTTCCAGCAAAAATATGATATGTATCTCAGAGATATGGCATATAACTTTCAGCGCACAATCACACGCTTTTCTCCATTTGTGCTGCTGGGGACATTTTTCCGTCTCAGTCCGGCGTGCTAACTGTAATGTCCTGAAATGCACCCCATGGAAAAGCAAGACAAGTACCTTTGCAATTTCCTGGGGTTTACTCGGAGCTAAATTGTCAGCCCAGGTACGTGTGAGAGTTCAAGTAATTGTTTCCGTGTCTGCTGCTTTTGAGAAAATGCACCTAATAACAGCTCTTCCGTTTTACTGCTGTTTCTTTCAATGATGTGAGCCATAAATTATGTTGTGTCACTGTAGAGAGGGTATATGTGTGAGTGGACAGGTGGGTTCCATGGAGGGGGTGGCATCCCCGGCACAGCCTGCTCTCAGCCTGTCACTCAGTCCAGGGGTCTCACTTGCCCTGGTCAGTTGCCCTCGGCGGTTCCACAGGTGGACCCTGATGTCCCCAGCATGGGTGCCTGTCAGCAAAGTTAAATAATCTACACTAATGAAAGATAAAGATGCAAATTGACTGTACCTTTGCGAGGCCCACCAGCCAATCAGGAGTGGGTATGCAAATTAACCCAACAAATATGGTGGGTTAATTTGCTTGCACAGGTGCCGGGCTCCTGGGGTTGGAGCAGGATGCAGGCGTTCCACACCACCCCAGCCGCTCTGGGCCTCTGGGCCGCATGGGAAGGTGGGAAGGCAGCTCTGGGCTGGAGCGAGGACAGAGAGGCAGCTCCAGCCAGAGTGGAGGTGGTGCCGGCAGCCAGGAGAAGGAAGCCCAACTCTTGTACGAATCTTCGTGCATCGGGCCTCTAGTTCAGTATAGTGAGACACACAGTATCCTCTTGAATTTTAGTGATCTTGTCATTTGGAAGGAAACAGAAACCTGTCACTTGGATACTTCCTTTTTCCACATCATACTTTCCCCCTTAATGACACTGTCCACTTTTAGAAAAAAAAAAAAAAACTAGGTATATCTTCCCTTGTCCTTTCCGTGTTGCTTCTCTGGGGAAAACCATTGAATAGGCTTCTTGAAAGCCAAGTGGCTGGAACCAAAGGAGCCCTAGAGAGGCACGTGTGGCTTCTCTGCCCCGTTATCTTAGGTCCCCGTGTAAGTGGATTTCGGAGATGGTGCGCACGGCGAGCCGCCTCTGGCCCGGTCTCTGGTCTCCCAGCCCCTTCCTGTCCACAAGCCTGCTTAGTCCCGGTTTATGGGGGTTTTGGGGTCTCAGGAAGTCTGGGTCACTTTCTCTGCCTCCTAGCAAAGCAAGCAGACCCCTGGGTGGCGGATCCAGCACGCCCAGCCTTTGGCCTGTCACCGCCCCTGCTGGAGGCCGACCTTCGCCTTCCCTGGGAGCCGGTCTCCCCCAGGGAAGTCAGCCTCACCCAGCAGCTTTGCCTCAGCGGTTAGCGTGTCAGCCCTCCATCCGGAAGGTTTGATTCTGCTCCAGGGCATGGGCCTCAGTTGCAGGCTCAATCCCCGGGCCTGGTCAAGGCATGTGCAGGAGGCAACTAGTCAGTGTCTCTATCACCTTGATGCCTCTCTGTCTCTCCCCTGTCTTCCTCTCTCTCTAAAAATCAGTGGAAAGATGTCCTGGGTTGAGGATTAACAACAACATCAGTCCTAGAAGTACGTACTAAGAAACCCCGTTTCTCCCTCAACAGAGCTGAGTACTTGCAAGTGATAAGCATGTCGATAACTGATTATGTTCGGTGTCTGGGCCAATTTAGTGTCTTGTCAACAATAATTGGAAAAGATCCCTGACGGGTTAATGGGAGGAGAGGTGGACGCATGTGGAAGCACAGAGAAAGGCTGTGGAGGAGGCTCGCAGAGGAGGACGGGAAGGTCACTGGCTTCGGGATTTATAGGAAGTAAAACAGGAGAAGCCTCCGTGCGCCCGTGAATTCCACACCGGGACCAAGTGCCAGTACCTCAGCCCTCAAGACACGGGACATCTCCATCCGCTCCTGATAGAGTGGCTTTCCCGCAGAGCCTGGACGTAAGGAAGGGTGTTTAAGAAACATTGGCTGTAGTGACTCTCACATTCACATGACAAAGTTGTGTGTGTGTTTTTTTATTATTTAAAGTATTACAAACAGTAGTACATATGTCTCCTTTTTTCTCCCCTCTATTGACCTCCTCCCAGCCTTCCCTCCCCCCGAGTACATGCCCTCACCTGCCTCCCCACCCTCAGTGTCCTGTATCCACTGGCCACGCTTACATACACGCATACAAGTCCTTCGGTTGATCTATTACAGCCCCCAACCCCAACCTCTCCTGCCTCCAGCTGTAGTGTGACAGTCTGTTCACTGCTCCTTTGCCTCTGTCTCTGTTCCCCGGAAACCCTCACCCTGATTCTCTTCTTTAAAAACATCTGCCTCTGCAGGCTGGAGATAAACCTGTAAGAACAAAAAACCGCCTGCATTCTCAGCGACTGAAGAGGCTTGTGTTTGGCGGGGACTGTGGCTGCAACAGGCTTAAGACCCCCGACTCTCCGTCCTTCCTGAAGGAGTGACGTTGGGGGCGCGGAGGTGAGAAAGGCGGTGGCAAAATCAGACAAAGGAGGCTTCGGGGCTGCTCTCCTGCTTCCACACGCGGGCTCAGCACTGCTCCCCTCCACCCACCCACCCCACCCCGCCCCACCCCGCCATCAGGTGAGGAATCCTCAAGCAAGAAAACCATTAATTTAGACCCAAAGCTAATTGCAATCAATAGCTAAGGTTCCTTCTCAGCCCTCCCAATTAACTGCGAAATGATGGATGCTCACTTGGACTATAGATTTCTGTCTAACACTCCCCTCCGGGGCCTCCGCTTCAGCAAGAAGGCAGCTCTGATCAGTGGTCATGCCAAACCGCCCCCATCCACCTTCTTGGTGCCTCCCCTTGCAGCTGTGTGTCCAGGGCAAAGGGAATAGGGAGGCGACACAGAGCACGTGCCTCTAAGATGTGCTCAAGCACCAGGGGGTCGTGGTTAAGCTGCAGGCACGCCTAACCAGTGTGGCTCAGTGGTTGAGCGTCGGCCTCTGAACTAGGAAGTCATGGTTCCCGGTCAGGGCACAGGCCCAGGTTGCGGCTCGATCCCCAGTAGGGGAGGTGCAGGAGGCAGCTGATCAATGGTTCTCTCTCATCATCGGTGTTTCTCTCTCTCTCGCTCTCTCTCCCTTCCTCTCTGACATCAATAAAGATATACTTACACATAAAAAGCTGTTTCAAGGGCCCAGGTTTCTTTTTGACTAAGTATAGGATACAAGTGGCAGTTTCCAGTGCAGACTGCAGTAGAACACGTGGCAATAGAGAACATCACAAAATGGTTATCATGCCAGCCACTGCTCTAAGCATGTCCATGCGCTTCTGACCCTCAGAAACAGCCCTAGCAGCCCTCAAGTCCCAGGCAAGGGAAAGGCACAGACAGGGCAGGGGCTTCATCACAAGGAGCAACAGCAGCCTGCGGTTATTGGAATCGAGAGTCTAGTCGGTGGTCGGCACACTGGGGAGCCGCAGTTTGCAGACCCTGGGGAAGGTTAGCTCCCTGAAGACACCCAGCTCGGGAACACGGGGGCAGTCACAGAATCCCACGCAGCCCCCGGCAAAGCATGTGTTCCTTCCCAAAGTGCATTCGCCAGAGAGAAGGGGAGGATGCTGAAGAGCGCCGAGTAAGCATTTGACGTTGGTCTTCCTGAAAGGTTACATGTCAATGGCATGTGCAGTGCGCTTTGCTGCGCCTGGCACATGGTACACACACAAATACTGGTGGGGAAAAGCCGGTTTCTACAGCCCCTTTCATCCACAATGAAAGTCACCTTGAAAATATATTCAGAGAGGAAGGGAGAGGGAACGAGAGATAGAAACATGAATGGTGGAGAATCATTGATCGGCTGCCTTCTGCACGCCCCCTACTGGGGATCAAGCCTGCAACCCAGGCCTGTGCCCTGACTAGAACCAAACCAAGACCTCCTGGTTCATAGCTTGACACTCAACCACTGATCCATACCAGCCGGGGAAATAAATCACCTTTGAAACGTCTGAAGTTTCTTCTCCGTCTTGAAAGAGCCTTCCGCAGGCGAGCGAGAGGAAACCAGAGTCCTCGCCATTGAACAAAAGGAGCGTTTACTTTCTAAAGGCACAGGCATGTTGGCTCTGACAGAGAGAAGTCAAATATGCAAAGTGAACGCAAGCCAAAGAACAGGGGGTCCAGACAGCAGCCCCCCGGGGAGCGCAGGCCGGGCCACGGCCAGGCTGGGAGCCGGAGTCAGACCCGGCTGCGTGGACGTCCCCAGGAATGGGCTGGGGCCTGCACATCTGGAAAACGCGGCCCGGGATGAATTATGCGAGGATCGTCTTGCACTCGCGCAGGCATTTCTGCTCATTCGTGGTCGAGGAGCGTGAAGAGGAAGACCTGGTTCGCACCTGGCGTTTCATTTCGGAGGGGCCGCTCCTCGCGCCCAAGGAAAAGCCATCGGAAGTCGCTGCGCCTGGCTCTGCGTGCTCTGGCCCCAAGGCCAAGCAGGGCACGCTCGCGGGGAGCACCTGGCACTGGATGGTGCAGTGTGCTCTGCCAGTGTGCCTGTGTGTGGGGAGGGGGGTTGGGGTTTGTGTGCACACAGCCACCCCTCTGTGCGCAGGCTCCAGATGCAGCCCGAGTGGGCGGGGCCCGGGCACATCTGGCACAATTGCTGAGCTCCCCTCTCCAAGGCCTGCATCCATGTCACCAGCAGCTAAGGCTCTGCACTCAGCTCCCATCCCGGCATCCCAGGGGCCCCCCTCCCCCTGCCCCCCACGCATGCTTTCATTTTGGTTGAATTCATCTTCCTTCTCCCTGGGTTTTGCAAAATCTGAAAAGTTCACGGAGAAACCGTCCATCCTGTTCACCACAGGCCGTGGCTGGCCGTGGAGTTTAGTGTGGGTGGCCGTGGAGTTATCTCACTGAGCCCTGTTTGGGGCTTTTTTAGATGAAGTTCTTCCTACCGCAGAACCCTCCTCTCCTCCGGGCAAGCCCCGCCTCTTTGCAAGCAAAACAGAAATGTCCCTGGTGTTTGCAGCCACGGATGTTCACATTGCGGAAAGATGCTCACTGAATCCGACCAGTGATGCTGGCTGCCCGCTGCTCTCTGGGAGGGACCGGGTGCTGTTATCTCGCTCGGAAAGGGAGCTGGCCGAGCAGGCAGCTGGGAAATTACTTTAGGGATGAGGGTACGGCTCTGCCTCGCCAAAGATGGACTCGAATGCCGGTTTCACGTATCCCACCTAATATTTCCCTCTCAGCATCTTTGAAGTAGGGATTGATAATTCTTATAATCCCGTTTTTCCCCCCAAATGAGGAAGAGAGGCTTAGAGATTTAAAAATAAAGCATTTTTTGGGGGGTGGGGTGGGGATGGGGTGTTTAATCCTCATTTTAGAGCGGCTGCCGGATGGGGCATGGGCTGTGTTCCCTGTCAGGTCCGTCCACGCTGGACCCACACACAACATAACCCAGGACCTCACTCCCGAGCCAAAAGCAAACTGGAAAAAGATGTCTTTTTCTCCAGAGATACAAAATATTTGGAGGCTGTGGGCCTCCGCCAGAAAGCCTGGTCTGAGGCAGATGATGTAAAAGCGAAGTTTTTTACTTTTTTATTTTTTATGTCAAGGGCCTCTGTTTAAGAATGCAGCTTGTGCTGAGTTCCAAGCAGTTCATGTGGCCCCAGTCCCTCCGTGCACAGAATCGGGGCTGGGGAGGTCCTCAGAGGGGAGCGGTCTGGATTCACTTAGCTAGGACAGTGGTCGGCAAACCGCGGCTCACGAGCCACATGCGTCTCTTTGGCCCCAGGAGTGTGGCTCTTCCACAAAACACCACTTTTGCGGGTGCGCACGCACAGTGCGAGTGAAACTTCGTGGCCCATGCGCAGAAGTCGGTTTTCGGCCCGGGTGAGTCTATTTTGAAGAAGTGGCGTTAGAACACTCAAGGGGCCAAAGAGCTGCATGTGGCTTGGGAGCCGCAGTTTGCCGACCACTGGCCTAGGCCAGCAGCACTTGCAGACCGCTCATGTGCACACGGCTAGCCCCGGATCTTACTGAAATGTAGGCTCTCCTGCGGTGGGTGTGGCTTAGAGCACAGCATTGCCTAGCAGGTGTCAAGCTTTATGTTCAGGTAAAGGACAGCATGATCTAGTGAATATAATGTCCGGTATCCTGTAATAAAAGCACAGTTAGTTCCCAAAGGTCCTTTAAAAATATTCTTATTGATTTCAGAGAGGAAGGGGGTGGGGGGAGAGAAAGAAAGAGAAATATCAATGATGAGAATCATTGATCTGCCTCCTGCACGCCCCCTACTGGGGATCGAGCCCACAGCCCGGGCATGTGCCCTGATTTGAATTGAACTGGGACCTCCTGGTTCATAGGTCAACACTCAACCTCTGAGCCACACTGGCTGGCTGTTCTCAAAGGTCTTAGTAAAAACAGCAATTTCCAAGAAGGGTTCAACTCAGCCATTTGAAGGCCTCAAAGTCTCCAAGAGCGAACATTCCTCATCTGGAAACCCTACAAAACCAATTATTGTCGTGACGCATCTTCTGTTTGCAGTTGGGTCTGATCTGAGGGGTTGGGAATCACTTGATTTTTATAGCGTTCCCGAGTTTTGCTGACATTTATTTAGGAAAGGGAACTTTTTAAAAAAATCCCTAGACTTCAAAATTATTTCTCACGCTTCTAGCACCACATCTCAGCTTGATTTAACTTGAGGTTTGTTCTTCTACTTAACCAAAAATTTTCCTCATTATGCATGAGACACAAATACATCTGTCTGAATTAGTTCAGCTCCTCCCTTTGCTAAGATAACTCCAGCCATGTCTCCAACAACCAAGGCACCGTGCTGAGCTCCTGGCAGGACAGGGATCTCAAAAATCATCTTTAAACATATTTTCTCCCTATAAGTTAAATATACAGATGCTTATTACATCATCAGACTGATGCGAGGAGAAGATTAACCACTGGTATGTTTCAGCAGTGACCTGGATGATTTTTGGAAATCCCTGGCCTACATGTGGGTCCTTCTGCCTGTCTGCATTTGGAGAATATTTACTGCGTCTGCTCCAAGCCCGGCAGGGCTAGGATTGAGAAATACAGAGACTTTTACCTGAAAGGTCTCACCCCTGCTCTGTTGACCGAGAATGCAAACATGTTAGCTTTTGCTTCCATTGTTCTGTCAAACGCGCCGCCTTTCTGTCACAGAGTCTCGGGCTGTGGCGTTGAGGAATGGCTTGTGTGTGAGAGTTAAGTGCATCCACCTGTTTCACAGAGTGGCCCCGGGAAACGTCCTGTGCATGTGCTTTGTGGGGAGGGAAGGAAAGACATTTATCTTTGCTTTCTGCTTCCCACGATGACCCGAGGCTTTCATTTCAATGAGGAATTTCTCTCTTGGCAGAGGAGGAGAACAGATGGGCTGTCTGCGAGTGCCTGATGCGTGCTTTCTCCACGTGATTCCGGAGGGCAGGAGAGTGGGGAAGGGAAGTGAACCTCATGCCGTAAGAAGCAGGGCGCCTGGGATGGCTGCCATGTGCACGCAGTGACGGCTGTTCCTGGTCCCCGCGCCGTCTCCATCCTGTCAGAGCAGCTGTTGCTCAGAGAGGCCATCAGCCCAGCCAGTAAGTGACCAGCTTACACACCGGTAAGGGTTTCCAAGGACCAGCATCAATGACGGATGTCACTAATAGGCTTGTAGGTAATTCTGGCAAACTCAGCAAACTCGTTAGCAAAGTTCTCATACAATTAACATAAGCTGCTTAAGGAGTAGCCCTCACATTCTTGCTTGGGCTTACTCTGAATATCAGGGTATTTAAACCACACATGCTGGTCTGAACTCCATTCCTACAGACCGTACATATGACAGGTATGACCAATCTTTCCCAAAAGGCAATTGTGAATTTTGGGGGAAATGCCATACATAATTTCTTTTTAAAAAAATATATTTTATTGATTTTTTACAGAGAGGAAGGAAGAGGGACAGAGAGAAACATCAGTGAGAGACAATGATCAGCTGCCTCTTGCACGCTCCCTACTGGGGATGTGCCTGCAACCAAGGTACATGCCCTTGACTGGAATCGAACCTGGGACCTTTCAGTCTGCAGACCGATGCTCTATCCAGTGAGCCAAACCAGTTTTGGCGCCATACATAATTCCAACAAAATATACACTGAGTGGCCAGATTATTATTATTATTATGGCATAATAATCTGGCCATTCTGTGTGTGTGTGTGTGTGTGTGTGTGTGTATTAGAGGCCCAGTGCATGAATTCGTGCATGGGTGAGGAATGGCCAGCCTGGCCAGAAAGAGGGGACATGGGCAGTTGGCCGGCCTGCCTGCTGGTCAGACTCTTGGTCAAGGGGACAATTTGCATATTAGTCTTTTATTATATAAGATATACACTGAGTGACCAGATTATTATACGTTCAGAGATCATAATGATCTGGCCACTCAGTGTATATTGTGCAGGATCTATAATAATAAAAGTGTAATATGCTAATCAGATGAGATGCCTGCCGGACGAAGCCAGGGCTGCGAGGGAAGCCCGGGTCCCAGGTGCTGGAGTAAAGCCAGTGCCAGCAGCCGGGGGAAGGAAGGCTGCTCTTGCACAAATTTTGTGCACCGGGCCTCTAGTATTAAATAAGGTTTGTGGGGCCTCATAAACAAAAGGCCAATTCAGAATTGCATGTACACACACACACACACACACACACACACACACACACTAGAGGCCTGATGCACAAAGTTCACATGGTTTGGGGGGGGTGTCTCTCAGTCCAGTCTGTACCCTCTTCAATCTGGGACCCCTCAGGGGATGTCCAACTGCCAGTTCAGGCCCCATCATGCCTAAACCAGCAGTCTGTAATCCGGGACCACTGGGTCCTAACCGTTCCCCTTCCTGCTACCTGACTGATTGCCCCTAACCGCCTCTGCCTGCTGGCCTGATCACCCCTAGCTGCCCTGCCCTGCCAACCTGATTGCCCCTAACTGCCCTCTTTTGTCCTGATCGCCCTAACCTCCTCTGCCTCAGCCCCTGCCTCCATGGTTTTGTCGGGAAGATGTCTGGTCTAATTAGCATATTACCCTTTTATTAGTATATATACATATATATACTACTGTATTAGTATTTATTAGTGTGTATATATATATATATATATATATATATATATACACACACACACTTATTGATTTTACAGAGGAAGGAGAGATAGAAACATCCATGATGAGAGAGAATCACTGATCGGCTGCCTCCTGCATCTCCTTCACTGGGGATCGAGCCCACAACCCAGGCCTGTGCCCTGACCGGGAATCCAACCATGACCTCCTGGTTCATAGGTCAATGCTCACCACGGAGTCACGTGGCCGGGCAGCAAGGCACCTTTCTGCTCACGTGGTTGGACACCCAGATGAAACGCGGGCCTGCAGTTGTACTCAGTCTACTGGTCTGGTCCCCTTTCCCTGCGCTGCTCCGGGCTGTGACCTCCTCCGTGCGTGTGCCGGCATCAGCCTCGCTGAGCTCACCGCTCCGGCCTCTCAGCCCATATTTGTGCATGTGGATGTCCCGAGCGCTGGAGAGCGTCACTTCTGGAAAACCTCAGACAAGTAAGGAAAACACTCCCTGCGAGCGTCTCCTCACCTCCCGCCTGCCTGGTATTCTCCTTCAGACCCAGTGCAATTCCGGGAACTTTCTTTTGTTTGCGGGTCTGAGAACCCAGGTTCAGAGTTAGCCCCTTGTCTGCAGATTAAGGGGAGATTTATGGCATCTGTGCGCCGCGTTTTGCCGCGGAAACGGTGGTCCGTGGACCAGGGCAGCCTCGCCTGGCTGGTCAGGCGGGCGCACAGCCTGAGGACCCTCTCCTGACCCGTCCGCTGGCACTCCTGTCCCACCTCCCGGGGGCCGTGCAGGGAGAGCTAGAGCGGCGAGGGCTGCTGGCCACGGGACAGCCAGCTTTCCGGCTTTCCCACTTCCATGTGTGTTAGTGGCAGAGGTGGACACAGCCAGGGGTGTCCCTGGGCCCTGGGTGCATCTGAGCTCCTCATGAGCTTGTCTCTCCTCCTCTTTTTCATTATGTTTTTACTGATGTCACAGAGGAAAGGGGAGAGAAAGAGATAAAAACATTAATGATGAGAGAGAATCATGGAATGATTGCCTCCTGCACGCCCCCTCCTGGGGATGGAGCCTGCAACCGGGGCATGTGCCCTGACTGAGCCACACCAGCTGGGCGACCTTGTCTCTTTAACCAGGAAGCCAGGATGTGGGGAAGTCAGCTGTCGCTCAGACTGGAAGAAAAGTAGTCACATCTTCCACCTTGAAGCCCCTGGTGCCATGATGAGTAGATATATTCTATATATTACAAATATATAAAATATATTTGTAAATATATTCTTTTATTGTTGATAGTATTATAGATCGCTCCCATTCCCCTCCTAAGAATAATATTTTAAAGACCCTTCGAATTCAGATTCAGGCTCACCTCAGAGACATTTGCTATTACAGGGGCTGAAGTTGCTTCTCCTTTATTTGCTACATGCTTTATTATTAGACTAGAGGCCCGGTGCACGAAATTGGTGCACGGGTAGGGTACCTAGGTCTGGCTGTATATATATATAAATCAAAATAAAAAATGCGATTATGTGTGACTTATGGAAGGTCCTAGAAATATTTTGTGCCTACCTGATGCCTTCCTAGACTCTGAAAGCTGACAGATCTTGTACGAATCTGCACTTTGTCTGCAAGCTAAACCCTTTCTTGATTTCGTTCACATGTTAGTGAGCAGCCCCGCGCACTGAGCATTCGACTGGGGGTTAATCCCCCGAATGGTGGCAGGGTCCCCAGGGCCACGGGAGGCACGCCACGGGGTGGGGGGGAGGTTATTGATGGGAATGACTTGAGATTACTTGGCCCAGCCTCAGAGCGGCCCCAGCTGCTAACAGCAGTGCGCCATTAGTTTGAAGTGTGACAGGTCGATTTTAAACCTGAGGCCTCTGCGAGATGAAACTCCTGCAAACCAAGCTGCCCCATCCCATCGGTCCTGAGCTGCCTACAGGGAATCTGGGCGGACAAACCCAGGGGCACAGGGATGCTGCAAAGAAAGTGTTTCTCCAGCTGATTTGAGTTTCATTTTATCTCTTGAATGAATGGCTCTAATTTCCAAAATGTTGACAGACCCAAGTCCTCATCAGTCTTATCTGGAGGCATATGCGTTACACCCTCATGGTTAAAAGAACTGCAGTCCAGCTTGGTACGGCATGGCTCAGTGGCTGAGCGTTGACTTATGAACCAGGAAATTATAGTTCGATTCCCAATCAGGGCACAGGCCTGGGTTGTAGGCTCGATCCCCAGTGTGGGGCGTGCAGGGAGGCAGCAAATTGGTGGCTCTCTCTCATCATTGATATTCTCTCTCTCTTTTCTTCTTCTTCTCCTCCTCCTCCTCCTCCTCCTCCTCCTCCTCCTTCTTCTTCTCCCTTCCTCTCTGAAATCAATAAAAATCTTTTTTTAAAGAGAAAGAACCACAGACCATCCAAATTAGAGTCAGCTTCAGATAAGGGTTACCTAGCCCCATGGGTCACTGCAATTGCTCTGAGCCAGCAGTTTTGATCTCGGCTGTATGTATAATGGAATCAGTTAAGGCACTTTAAAAAAATATGGATGCCTGGTCCTAATCCAAGCAATGCTGCTGTAATTTAATTTGGGGTGTGGCGGTGTGGCGGGCTTTTTGAAGTCTCACAGGTGAGCGTAAAATACGCAGTCCAGGCTGAGGCTCTCTGCTCACAGCAGCAGCAGGGGCTCCAGTTGTTGGG
>PVJN01037100.1:0-21083 GCA_004026805.1 Lasiurus borealis | reverse complement strand
TCCGAGAGATGCAAATCAAAACGACAATGCGATACCATCTTACACCGGTCAGAATGGCAAGCATCAACAAATCAACAAACGACAAGTGTTGGCGAGGATGCGGAGAAAAAGGAACCCTAGTGCACTGTTGGTGGGAATGCAGACTGGTGCAGCCACTGTGGAGAACAGTATGGAGTTTCCTCAAAAAACTAAAAATAGAACTCCCAGTTGACCTAGTAATCCCACTTCTAGGAATATATCCTAAGAAACTAGAAATACCAATCAGAAATGATATATGCACCTCTATGTTCATAGCAGCACAATTTACAATAGCCAAGATTTGGAAACAGCCTAGGTGCCCATCAGAGTGGATCAGAAAACTATGGTACATTTACACAATGGAATACTATGCTGTCATAAAAAGGAAGGAATTCTTAGCATTTGCAACAACCTGGATGGAACTGGAGAGCATTATACTAAGTGAAATAAGCCAGGCAATGAAAGAAAAATACCACATGATCTCACTCCTTTATGGATAATAAAGAACATTATAAACTGATATACAAAAAGATAGATACAGAGGCAGTTAAGCATCAGACTGTCAAATTACAGTGGGAAAGTTAGGGAGAGGTGGGGTAGATAAGAGATCAACCAAAGGACTTGTATGCATGCATACAAGCATATCCAATGGATGCAAGACACTGGAGTGTGACGGTATGCATGGAAGTGGGGTGTGTGTGTGTGTGAGGGGGGATAATGGGAAGATATATACACATGGAGTACATTAATTTAAAAGAATGGAAAAAAATGAAAAACAGAAATAAATAAATTTCATTCCAGGGGCATGAGGATCAGGGAAAAAATTTTGAATAGAGATTTAAGTATTAAAAGTTAAAACAAAAGTGTACTAGAAAAAAGTATAAGTGAATATAATCTTGTAGTAGTAATGAAAATCCTAATATTACACTGAAAGATAATATTTGAATAAAATATTTTAAAATTTTATGACTTGGAAAAAATGTAAAACCATAATAGAAGAAAAATATATTCAACATATACTACAGAGGGACCGTTCCTATGATAAACAAAATCTCTTTTTTTAGAAAATTCAATAAGAAAATGAATCCAGCTACCCCAATAGAAAAACATCAAAGAGAATCACGGGGGAAATTCCCCAGACAATACAAAAGTCCAAGGAAAAACTTTTAATCTTACCAGTAATCATGAAAATAAAAACTTCCTGACCTGCATGGCTCAGTGTCTAAGGATCAACCTATAAACCTGGAGGTCATGTTTTGATTCTGGATCAGGGCAGATGCCCAGGTTGGGGGCTTGATCCCCAGTAGAGGACCTGCAGGAGGGAGCTGATTGATGATTCTCTTTCATCACTCATACTGTATTTCTCTTTCTGTCTCCTTCTTCATTCCTCTCTAAAATCAATGAAAACATATATTTTAAAAAATTAAAACCAAATTGTCTCTTTAACAAAACAACTCACACTTTTTAAGGGAAAATAAAAGGCACTCTCAAACACTGCTAGTAGGAGTAGAAATTAGTTTAAAAAAAAAGCTCTTCTTAAGAGTAATTTGACAATATATATCAAATGCCTTAACTTTTTCATATTATTTGATCTGGAACTCTCAAAAGTATTTATATAAAAATGCTCCCCAAAGCATTGTTGGTAAATACTGAAGTATTTTAAACATTCTAAATATATAATAACAATAACGATTAAACACACTTTAATGAATATATGCAACATACTACTCTACTATTAAAAAGGATTAAAAAATGTAAGGATGCAAAAAGATGTGAATTATATATTAAAGCAAAAATAAAATAAAAAGCTGTGAAACAGCACTAGTACTTCATTGTTGTTTTAAAATTTACATGTATGTAAGAAATTCTACACTAAAATACTAAAAATGGTTATCTCTAAATGCATGAGCTTATGGGTAACTTAAATATACCACTTTTAGCTTAACTGAGCCTTCAATGTTTTCCAATAAATACGCATTACCTTTAAATAGCAATAAACAAAAATTATTTTTAAATGTTTGGGAAATAACAAATAGCTCCTGCCTATAAGATATTTGGATCTAGTGAAAAGCTTAAACATTTCACTACAATAAATGATTAAATACAGAGACAAATACAAGGTGCTAGGCAAATACAATGAAAGTGTGAAGAATGTAGCTGGAAATAAAAGACAGTATCCTGAAGAAAAGAATCTCCCAGCTGAGATTTGAAGCATGATAAGGAACAGCCAAAGAAGAAAAGGCATTTGGAGGAAAGGGGGGAACTATGTAACTTAAGTATCCCAAATTTGGCATGACTAGAGGAGAAAGAATGTCCTATGAAGAGTCCACTTAGCCAGGGCAGGACAAATCATGAGTAACTTGTAAGTAATAAGATTAGATGCTATTCATAAGGCAAATAAGAAAGACTAAAGACTTAAAATCTATTGTATACTACAAAAGACCACTGTCAGCAGTGTGGAGAATTAATCAAAAGGAATAGTGAAAAGTCTGTCAAAAAAATCTGAGAGAGCCCAGCAGGCATAGTTCAGTGATTGAGCATCAACCTGTGAACCAGGAGGTCACCATTCAATTCCTGGTTAGGGCACATGCTCTGGTTGAAGGCTTGATCCCCAGTGTAGGGTATGTAGGAGGCAGCCAATCGATGATCCTCTCATCATTGATGTTACTATCTCTCTCTCCCTCTCCCTTCCTCTCTGAAATTAATATACATACATACATACATACATACATACATACATGCATAGATAGATAGATAGATAGATAGATAGATAGATAGATAGGTAGATATAGATAATATCTATATTATTTATTAAAAAAAGAAATCTGGGAGAGAATGGAATAATGGACAGAGCACTGGGTGTGGCAAAGCTGAAACGAGTGCAAAATAATTAAGTGGTAAAAAAACAAACAGAAAGAAATCAGAGGATTTTGATGATTTAAGAGAATAAAGCACAAAAGGGTATCCAGGATTACTCTTGGCCTCTCATTTGGGTAACAGAAAGACACAAGCAATTTGTTATGGAAACCTGAGACTTAAGCTCAATTTGGATGTGATGAGATTGAGGGTTTTGTGAACTGGATATGTATGTCTTCAAGTGGTAGATAAGTCTTTGTGCTGGAAACTTGTACTTGGGAGTGAGTGTTGAGGTGGTAGCTGAAATCCCAATATTAGGTGAGACTGACCACAAAGGAAAAATATGTAGAAGATAACAGTTGAAGACAAACTCTAGGCAAAGTTGGGGAGTCAGATGAAGAAAGGCTAATGGCAAATAGACACAGAAAAGGAAAAAGGCAGAAAAGTAAAGATTTAAAAGTTCAGGAAAAGAAATAAGAGAATTTAAAAAAGGGAGTTGTGTTTTTTAAATGTAAATATTTATTGTTGAGAGTATTACAAATTTAATACCCACTTCCACCAAGTTCCACCCTGCTCCAGGCTTTCACCACCCTATTTTTTGTGTTCATAGTTAATGCATATATGCATATGTTCTTTGGTTAACTTCTTCTCCTCCCCATCCTCCACCTCTTCCCCTCTTAGATTTGTTAGTCTGTTCCATGTTTCCATGTCTTTGATTCTATTTTATTATTTATCAGTTTATTTTGTTCATTAAATTCCTTATTTATTTTGAATTTTAGATTAAATTGATAGCTATATATTTATTGCCATTTTATTGTTCATGTGTTTTCTTTTTTTCTTCTCCTTCGTTTTCTCTTCTTCCTAAAGAATACCCTTCAACATTTCATGTAATTTAGTGTTGATGAAGTCCACTGGTTTGTTCTTATCTGTGAAGCTCTATATCTCACCTTCAATTCTGAATGATAGCTTTGCTGGGTAGAGTGGCTGTAGGTCTGGCTATTTATCACTTTGAATATTTCTTTCCATCTGGACTGCAAAGTTTCTGTTGAGAAATCAGCTGACAGTCATATGGATAATCCCTTATAGGTAACTAACTGCTTTTCTCTTGCTGCTTTTAAGATTCTTCCTTTGCTTTAACCTTTGGAATCTATATATATATATATATACACAAAACCCTAATATGCAAATAGACTGAATGGTGGAACAACCAAACAACCAGTCGCTATGAGGTTCACTGACCACCAGGGAGTACATGCAGATCATGGCAGGTGTCAGAAGCAAACAGCAGAGTGCAGAACATGTCAGGCATTGGTCACGGTAGGATGGTGGAGCAGGTAAGTGAGGGCACCAGACCAAGGTGAGGTACCAGTGGCTTTCACCGGGTCGAGTCTCTAGTGGTTACTGAAAATTCTTTGCTCCCAAATGAAGTGATCCCACTCAACGCTCACACCTGCTGCTAGTGCTAGCCCCACTCACACCCACTGCTGTAGCCACCAATTGTACCTGCTGCTGGAACCCGGTGCCAGCCCCAATCACTCAATGCCGTCAGTGGGTGCGAGCAGTGGCATCTGGCCCCGATCGCTCCTCAGGGATTCTCCACCTCCCCCTGCTCCTGAGGGGCAATCAGAGCCAGCAGCTGCCTCTCGCACCCACTGCCAGCACTGACTCTGCTGGCACCCCTGGCCAGCACTCAGTGCCGGCCCTGACCGCCCAAGGGCTTCTCCACCTCCCAGCCCTGCTCACACCCATTGCTGGCACTGGCCCCAATCACTCTGCACCATCAGTGGGTGCGAGTGGGGCTGATGCCATCAGCGCATGGGAGCAGCCACAGTGGTGGAAGCGCAGCTACTGGCAGACAGGGGGCCGGGGATCACAGCAGGAGGAGACGGGAGGGCATAAAGGATGGGTTGAGAGCCACCACTGTACCCACCACAGCCTCATGACCCACAGTTCCTTTTAAGGTGCATGAATTTGTGCATTGGGGCCCTAGTTTTACTAGTAAATATCTGTCTTAGTGTGGATCTCTTTGGGTTCATCTTGTTTAGGACTCTTGTTTCCTGGACTTGTAAGTTTACTTCTTTCACCAGGTAGGGGAAGTTTTCTGTCATTATTTCTTCAAATAGGTTTTCAATATCTTGCTCTCTCCCTTCTACTTCTGGTCTCCCTTGACGAATGTTGCTTTAAGTTGCCCCAGAGGCTCCATACTTCATATTTTTTTATTCTTTTCTTTTTTTCCTGATTGGGTGTTTTTTTGCTTCCTTATACACCAAATCACTAATTTGATTCTCAGCATCCTCTACTCTATTGTTGATTCCTTGTCAATTATTCTTCATCTCAGTTAGTGTTTCCTTCATTTCTGACTGGTCCTTTATGATTTTAATGTTCTCACTAATTTCCTTGAAATTCTTACTAAATCCCTTGAACCTCTCATTAAGATTTTTGAACATCCTTTAAAACATTGTTTTGAATTCTATACTAGTAGTTTGCTTCCTTCCATTTCACTTAGTTCTTTTTCTGGAGATTTCTTCTGTTCTTTCATTGTTACATGTTTCTTTGTCTCCACATTTTGGCTGCTTCCCTGTGTCTGTTTCTATGTATTATTAGGTAAAGCTGCTATATCTCCTGGAATTGGTAGAGTGGCCTTGTGTAGTAGGGGGTCCAGTAGGGTCCAGTGGCTCAGGCTCTCAAGTCATCTAAACTAGGCACTCTAGGTACTCCCCTGTGTGGGCTGTGTGCACAGTATTGTTGTAGTTGAGCCCCTGATTATTGTTTGTATCACTAGAAAGAACTGATCCCTAGGCCAATTGGCTGTGAGGACCAGCTGCAACTACAGTGGAAGAGCTGCTATGCAGGAGTCATACTTTGGGGCAGGACTTACTTCAATGTAGTTTGGTGCTCACCAAGTCTGCCCCTGGAGTATGTTGCTCGTGGATGTATGGAGCTGTAATCTGGTGTGGTCTGAAGCTGTCCTCTGGTGCATTGTATCTTGGGTCTCCATGAAGGTGCAGTCAGCCACTGCCTATCCTCTGCCTGGGGCCACCTATCAGGAGCTACAGAGTGATCTGCAGATGGCTGATAATTACGTTAGGCTTGAAATGCCCTGGAAAGGCCAAGCTGTGAAACAAGGCAGGCTACTACTAGTTCTGGGTCCGGGGCCACTTACTGAGTGGTATGGCGCATGCTGATGCCAGAAACTTTAGGAAAAGTCTGAAGCCTAAGCCAGGATAGGCCATTCATATGGAAAAGCCACTGCAAACAGCTTGGGTGGCACTGAAAATTGGTTGGGTAGGGATGTCACGGAATCACCAGAGTGGAGTGAACACTGTGAGCTATGCTGATAGAAACTCATATATTAGTATAGTACCTGTCAGTCAGCTCTGTGGAGGAGGAGGACTCAGCATCAGAACAATGACTTCTGCCAGCACTTTTGTCTTGGGAAAAGGCTCCCCCAAGTTCTTGCTCTAGTGCTAGACAATAGAGTTCCTCCCAGTATGTCCCTGGATCCTCCAAGTCGCTGCCCTAATCCTGGAACTCAGAGAAAGCAAGTTTGAGTAAGTCCATCCATCAACCCTTTAAGAGGAACTGCCTAGAACTCCAGCAGGCTACCTGTCATTCAGTCACTCTCCCCACTGATTTTTATAGCCCAAAGTTACAAGGATTTCTCTTCCCAGCACTGGTCTGAAGGCATCTGGTGCCTTGCTCCTATGGGAAACCACTGCAAGCTATATATCTCTCTTAATTTAAAAAATGCCATAAGTGGCTGTCGGACGAGCACATTCTATGCCTTCAGCCCTCCTACCAGTCTCAGTGTGCTTTCTTCTTTACTTCTCTAGTTGTAGTATTTCCATTCAGTCAGATTTCAGATGCTAAATTATGGCTTTTATGAATTTTAGTTGTAATTTTGATGTTGTTGTGGGAGGCGGCACGGACCAGCATTTACCTATGCTGCCATGTTGGTTCTCCTCAAAAAGAGATTGGTTTAATATATCAAATGATGCCAAGAGATTGAAAATAATTCATTGGATATAATAATCAGGCAGCATCTAATCTAGTACAAACAATTAAAATGAAGGGTCTAGGCCAAGCATATCAAACTCAAGGGCTAACACAGACCAAATAAACAAAGTTTAAGTTTATGTGGGTTGCAAAAAATCAAAAGCTTCAATTTTCATAGAAACGTAGGTTTATTTTGATACAGACATGCTGAACACAAAGGGTTGAAATAAATGAGTAATTGTTAACATAAAATAATAGAAGATTTTAATAAAAACTAATATGTTTTCTTAAACATTAACTTATCAGACACTGAATAACTGCACAAATAAGCATAACACAAATAAAACTATATTTCTTGTTCTCTGAAAGTGAAATATTTCCAGTTGTGCACACCAAACAAGTCAGTACAAGACTAATGACTTGGCAATCAGCTGTTAAAATACTGGCTGCTAGTAATAGTGAAGAGAAATGGTGAGCTTATGCATAAGGCATGTAAGGGAAATGAATGCAACATGATTATAGTAATCAGTTACAAGCAAATAGTTCACTATTAATAATTTCATATAACAGGATATTGAAAAAGCTACAAAATTTTTATTAAAACACAAAGACCAACGCAAAATGGTGACCAGCAGGAAGGTAGGGAGGGAGAATGTGTGAGAGAGTGATAGAGGTGTGTGAGGATATATGTGGGTGCGTGTGTGAGTGAAATAGGGACAATTACACCCTGTAGTTCTGCTAGAGGGCTGCCAATCCAGGCAGTCTTAGAAGGCAAAACCCCATGGCCATCACAAGCACTCCAGGGAGGATACCAGCAGCACAGAGACCATGCCATCTTGAAGAACAGAACTGCTTGAGACTAGGATCCTAGCCTTGCCACCACCCAGTCTGGTCTCAGAAGCAAACTAAGACCCTACAACCGCTCTGGTAGAAGATCTGCCACCGCAGCTGCAGACCATGAGTAAACAGGACTCCAGGCATCCGGCCACAGATTTCTGTGAGTCACAAAGCCAATCCCCCGGGCCCTGCAGCACCGACATATAAACTACCAGACCCCAGCCACACAATAAGGCTTTCTGCTCACACAAAGCAGTGGCGACTTTGCCCAACTTTGAGCCTTGGTGTCAGATACAGGAAGTTTGTTTCCTGTGACTAGTCTCCACACACAGGCAGTGAGACTGAGTGGAATTCAAGCCTATCTGCTCATCCATAAGGAGGGAGATGGTCTTCTGTGACCAGATCTCACGCCCACACAGAGCAGGGAGAGAGCGCTGAACTTGACCCGGACTTGCAAACTTTGAGAATTTATTTCCCACAACTCAGCTCTGTGCCCAGGCAGAGACTGAGTGGAATTTGAGCCTAGCCACTCATCCCTAGAGAGGTGGTCTTCTGCAACCAGATCCTGCACCCACACAGGGCAGGGAGACAGCGCTGAACCTGACCCCAGAATTGTGAACTCGGGTAATTTGTTTCTCATGATTCATCTCTGTGCCCAGGCAGGGAGACTAAGTGGAATTTGAACCTAACCGCTCATCCCTAGGGAGGTGGTCTTCTGCAACCTGATCCCATGCCCATGCAGAAAGACAGCACTGCATTTGAGCCTAGGGGTGCAAACGCAGGGAGTTTGTTTCCCATGACCAGACCCTGCACCTTAGAAGAGAGGCTACGGTGAATTTGAATCTGGTTGTGTAGTCTCAGGGAGTTTGTCCCCAATGATCAGACCCTGTGCCCACACAGAAAGGCAGAGCTGAATTTGAGCCTGGGTATATGGACACAGGGAGTCTGTGTTTTCCACAGTGCACACCCACGTGAGCAGACCCCACATCCACACTAAGGGGCAGTGCCACTTGACTGATTCAGAGAAAGCACACACAGAAGGCTGTTTATCTGCCAACGGGGTTCAACTGAGCAACCCGGTCTCCCAGGCAGATTGAGGAAACTGAATTTTCACACAAGGGGCAACATTGACCACCAGTGACTAGATCCATTTCTCATTACATGCACCTGAGATCCTTGATTCCCAGTTCATTCACACTACGAGCCAGTGACTACAATTCTTGGTGCATGTGTACACAGGGAACTGATTTTCAGTGTGAGGTAGCACAAAGAAACATAGACTCTGATACTCCATTCTCAGCATGGGCACAGGGAGCCTCTAATTTCTGACATCCAATAGGGGACTTTGCTTTGTGGCACATGCCAGTGAGTTCTCTGTTTCAATATAGGACAGGCGGGGTCCCTGATTTTAGGTGCACACACAAGGCAACACTAAACACCTGTGACTCTAACCCAGGACAAGCATGGTTCCCACCAACTGACAGTAACCACACAGCTTGGTATCAGAGCTCTTCAGTGACACTTAGAAGGTGCAAAACACCCACTGCACACAGTCCAGGCCCCCACAACTCGGCATCTGAACTTTCAGGTGATAGTCAGAATGGGGAGAGAACGAAGTACCCCCCAGAGGAAAGAAAAGGAGGAATTGCCAAGTAAGGAAATAAGCAAAACGGAATCAAGCAACATGACAAAAAAAGAATTCAGAGTAATGGTCATACAGTTTATACACTGAATGGATAAGAAAATCAAAAACCTATGTAAAAATCAGGAAGAAATGAAAAATGACATAGCTACATTCAAAAACACCATGGAAGGCTTCAACAGTAGACGAGAAGAAACAGAGGACCGAATCAGCGAGTTAGAAGATCAGGTACAAAAACAAGCCTAATCTGAACAGCAACTAGAGAAAAAAAAAATTAAAAACAGGAGGAGAGCCTAAGGAAGCTTAGGGACAATGCAAAAAAGAAATAACATACATATAATAGTGCTATCAGAAGAACAAGAAAAGCAGCAAGGATTAGAAAATTTATTTGAAGAAATAATGACAGAAAACTTCCCTGATATGGGGAGGAAAAAAATTAGACAAGTACAAAGAGTGCCAAACAAGATGAATGTCAAAAGACCCACACAAAGACATGTCATAATTACAATGGCAAATGTTATCAACAAAAAGAGAATATTAAAGGCTGCAAGAGTAAGAGAGTTACCTACAAAGGATCTCCCATCAGATTATCAAATGATTACTCAACAGAAACACACGAAGCTAGAAGGGAATGGAAGGACTCAATCCAATAATATTCTATCCAGCAAGACTATTAATCAAAATTAAAGGGGAAATCAGGAGCTTCACAGACAAAAACAAAACAAAACAAAAAACTAAGGGAGTTTATCACTATCGAACCAGCAATGCAAAAAATGCTAAAGGGAATGCTGTAAAAAGAAGAAACAAAAAGGTAAGAAGAAATACAACCTCAAGAAACAAAAATGGCTACAGACAAGTACCTTTCAATAATAACTTTAAACAGAAACGGATTGAATACTCCAATCAAAAGACATTGAGTGGCTGCATGGATAAGAAAACATGACCCATATATATGCTGTCTACAAGAGACCCACCTCAGAACAAGGGATCACACAGACTGAAAGTAAAGGGATGGAAAAATATCCTTCAGGCAAATGGAAATGAAAAAAAAAAAAAGCTGACGTAACAATACTTATATTTGACAAAAATAGACCTCAAAGTGAAGCTCATAACAGCCACTTCATAATACTAAAGGGATCAACACAACAAGAGGATATAACCCTGGTAAACATATATGCACTCAATATAGGAGCATCCAAATATATAAAAAATCTCCTGGAAGATATCAAGAGAGAGACAGACAACAATTTAATCATAATACACCACTGACATCACTGGATAAATCCTCTAGACAAAAAAAAAAAAAAAAAAAAATCAGGAAAGAAACAATAATCCTAAATGATTCACTAGATCAGATGGACTTACTTGACATCTTCAGAACATTTCACCCCAAAGCTGCAGAATAAATGTTCTTCTGAAGTGCACATGGGACATTTTAAAAAATAGAGCACATACTGGGTCACAAGCAAAGTCTCCCCAAACTCAAGAAGACTGAAATCATATCAAGCATTTTTTCAGACCACAATGGCATAATATTAGAAGTAAACTACAATAAAAACAATCCAAAACACTCAAACACTTGGAACCTGAATAGCATGTTATTAAATATTGATTGGGTTCCCAATGGAAGGAGATATACAATGAGATGAAAGAAGAAATTAAAAACATTCAGGAAACTAATGACAAAAACACAACAATCAAAACCTATGGGACACAATGAAAGCAGTCCTGCGAGGGAAGTTTATACCTCTACAGACCTACCTCACAAAACAAGAAAAAATGGTAGTAAGTCATCTACTGCTACAACACAAATTAGAAAGAGAGCAACAAGAAAAGCCCAGAGTGAGCAGGAGGAATGACCTAATAAAGATTAGAGGAGAAATAAATGACATAGAGACTAAAAAAAAAAAAAAAAAAAATACAAAATATCAATAAAACCAAGAGCTGGTTCTCTGAAAGGTTGATGAACCTCTGGCCAAACTCACCAAGAAACAAAGAGAGAGAACCCAAATAAACAAATTAAGAAATGATAGAGGTGAAATAACAACAGACCTCATAGAAATACAAAGGATTGTTAAAAAATATTATGAACAACTCTATTCCAACAAATTGGACAACTTGGAGGAAATGGACATATTCCTAAAAAAATACAACCTTCCAAAACTCAATCAGAAAGATTCTAAAAATCTCAATAGGCCAATAACTATGGAAGAGATTGAAGCAGTCATCAAAAAGCTTCTAGCAAACAAAAGCCCAGGCCCAGACTGCTTCACAAGAGAGTTTTACCAAACATTCAAGGAAAAATTAAAACCTATCCTCCTCACACTATTCCAAAATATTCAAGAGGAAGGCACAATTCCAAGCTCCTTTTATGAAGTCAGCATCACCCTAATACCAAAACTAAATAAAGACAACACAATGAAAGAGAATTACAGGCCAATATCCCTCATGAACACAGATGCCAAAATCCTAGCAAATCGGGTCCAACAGTGTATCAGAAAGATCATACACCATGACCAAGTAGGATTTATACCAGGGATGCAAGGATGGTACAATAACCACAAATTAATAAACATGATACATCACATAAACAAACTGAGAGGGGAAAATCATATACTCATATCAATTGACGCAGAAAAAGCATTTGACAAAACCCAATACCCTTTCTTGATAAAAACTCTCAGTAAGGTGGGAATAGAAGGATCATACTTCAACATAATAAAAGCCATACATGACAAACCCATAGCCAGCATCACGCTCAATGGACAAAAACTAAAACCATTTCCCCTAAGAACAGGAACAAGACAGGGATGTCCTCTCTCACCACTCCTGCTCGATATAGTACTGGAAGTACTAGTAATTGCTATCAGACAAGAAAAAATAAAAGGCATCCAAATAGGAAAATAAGTAAAACTGTCCTTATTCACAGATGAGATGATACTGTACATAGAAAACTCTAAACAATTCATAAAAAAAAATTATTAGACTTAATAAATGAATTTGGCAAGGCAGCAGGATTCAAAATTAATGCCATGAAATCTATGGCATTTCTATACACCAATAGTGAACTTACAGAAAGAGAGACTAAAAAAAAGCAATCTCATTTACCATGGAACCAAAAAAAAAATTAAAGTACCTAGGAATAAACTTAACTAAAGAAATAAAAGACATATATGCAAAAAACCACAGGACACTGAAAAAAGAGATAGAGGAAGAGTTAAACAGATGGAAGAACATACTGTGTTTATGGATTGGTAAAATCAACAACATCATAATGTCCATTCTACCCAAAGCTACCTATACATTCAATGCACTCCTCATTAAAATACCAACAGCATACTTCACAGACATATAAAGAACTCTCCAAAACTTCATCTGGAATAACAAAAGATCTCGAATAGCTGCAGCAATCCTGAGAAAGGAGTATAAAGTAGGTGGGCCCTCAATATCAGATATCAAGCTGTAACACAAAGCCACTGTTCTCAAAACAGCCTGGTAATGGCACAAGAACAGACATATAGACCATTGGAATAGAATAGAGAACCCAGAAATAAACCCAAACCACTACGCTCAATTAATATTTGACAAAGGAGGCATGAACATACAATGGATCAAGACAGTCTCTTCAACAAATGGTATTGGGGAAAATTGGACAGATACATGCAAAAAAATGAAAGAAGACCACCAAACTTACATCATACACAATAAATAAACTTAAAATGGATAAAAGACTTAAACATAAGATGGGAAACCATAAAAATACTAGAGCAATCCACAGGCAGCAAAATCTCAGACATATGCCGAAGGAATTTCTTCACTGATACTGCTCCTAGGACAATGAAAGTTAAAGAGAAAATAAACAAATGGGACTACATCAAAATAAAAAGCTTTTGCACAGCAAAATAAACTATCAACAAAACAACAAGAAAACCCACTGTACGGGAGAACATATTTGCAAGTGTTATCGCTGATAAAGGGTTAATCTCCAACATCTACAGGGAACTCACATAACTTAATAAAAGGAAGATAAATGAGCCAATAAAAAAGTGGACAATAGACCTAAATAGATACTTTTCGAAAGAAGACAGAAGCAAGGCCAAGAGACACATGAAAACATGCTCAAAGTCACTAATTATCCGAGAGATGGAAATCAAAATGGCAATGCAATACCATCTCACACCTGTCAGAATGGCAATCATCAACAAATCAACAAATGACAAGTGTTAGCAAGGATGCGGTGAAGGAAGCCTCATACACTGCTGATGGGAATGCAGACTGGTGCAGCCACTGTGGAGAACAGTATGGAGTTTCCTCAAAAAACTTAAAACGGAGCTCCTATTTTACCCTGTAATCCCACTCCTAGGAATATATCCTAAGAAACTAGAAACACAATCAGAAAGGATTTATTTACCCCTATGTTCATAGCAGCACAATTTACAATAGCCAAGATTTGGAAACGGCCTAGGTGCCCATCAGCAGATGACTGGATTAGAAAACTATGGTACATCTACACAATGGAATACTATGCTGCCATAAAAAAGAAAGAATTCTTACTATTTGCAGCAACCTGGATGGAACTGGAGAGCATTATACTAAGTGAAATAAGCCAGGCAATGAAAGAAAAACACCACATGATCTCACTCCTTTATGGATAATAAAGAACATTATAAACTAATGAATAAAAACAGTTCACAAGAGATAGAGTAACATCAATCAGACCATCAAACCTCGGAGGGGAGGGTGGTGGTAAGGAGGAAAGATTAACCAAAGGACTTGTATACGTGCATATGGGCCTAACCAATGGACACAGACAAAAGGGGGGGGTGAGGGCATGAGTGGGGGTGTAATGGTGGAATATGGACACACATGTAACACCTTAATCAATAAAGAAATTTATAAAAAGAAAAGTTAAAAAAAAAGAATTTGTAAAAAAAAAATTTTAAGAAAATAAAAGTAATATAAATGGGGGGGAGGGTAAGAAAGGATATATACATCCCTATGTTCGTAACAGCACAATTTATAATAGCTAAGATTTGGAAACAGCCTAAATGCCCATCAGCAGATGAAAGGATTAAAAAACTGTGGTACAGCTACACAATGGAATACTATGGTGCTATAAAAAAAAGGAATTCTTACCATTTGCAACAGCATGGATGGAACTGGAGAGTATTATGCTAAGTGAAATAAGCTAGTCAGAGAAAGATAAATACCTCATGATCTCACTCATTTGTAGAATATAATAAACAACAAAAACTGATGAACAAAAACAGATCCAGAGACAGAGAAGCATTGATCAGATCATCTAACCTCAGAGGGAAGGTAGGGCAGGGTGGGGGTAAAAGGGAGAGAGCAACCAAAGGACTTGTATGCATGCAAATAAGCCTAACCAATGGACACAGACACCAGGGGGATTAGAGCATGAGTGGGGGGGAGGGTGGGAAGGGAGGCAAAGGAGAGATAAGGATGCATATATAATATCTTAATCAATAAAAAAATAAAACAAAACACTAGGGCACAGTGCATGAAATTCATGCACAGGTAGGGTTTCTAGCAACTGCCCGCCAGGGCCTCCTTTCACTCCCCACCACCCTCTGGTGGTCAGCGCACATCATAGTAAGCAATCGAACTCTCCCGAGGGGACACTTTGCATATTAGGCTTTTATACATATAGACGATAGACCAGATGCACAAAGGCCTTTGAAGCCCCAGCTACCTTGCCACCCTTGCAGCCTTGGCATCATCTGGAAGGTCTTCCAGACAGTCGTTCCACTGTCCAGCCCATTTACTGGATTTGCATATTATACTTTTATTACAGATTTTATTTATACCATTATATTGGTGGCCTGCAAAAATATTCATTGTGGGCCTCGAGTTTGACATCCTTGGTCTAGGCCAGTGGTCAACAAACTCATTAGTCAACACAGCAGCAAACTGTAGCTCACAAGCTGCATGTAGCTCTCGAGCCGCAGTTTGCTGACCACTGGTCTAGGCAGAAGTCTTCTAATGAAAGATGGTAAGGAATATATGAGAGGGGAGGGAGTTGAGAAAGTTGTCTGTAAGCCATTGTCAATTATTGAGTTTGGGATGAAAGGAAGGAGAAAGGGTAGTTAGTGACCGCAGAGAAAGGGTTATTTAAGATGGAAGACACAGAATAATGGTCCCCCCTAAAAATGTCAACTGGAATGTGTGAATATGTTACCATACATGGCAAAAGAATTTTGCTAAAATGATTAAGGATCTTGGAGGGTTTCCTCAAAAAACTAAAATTGGAACATACCATTTGTATATACCATTATATTGACTATCCAGGAAATCACAAGATTCCTTATAAGGGAGAGAAAGAAGATCAGAGAAGATGCTATGTTGTTGGCTTTGAAGATAGAGGAAGGGGCAAGGGCCAAATAACAGAGAGCCTCTTCCTTTGCTGGAAAAGGCAAAGAAAATATATTCTCTCCTAAATCCTCCAGAAGCTATGCAACTCTGCTGACCAACTGTAGGCTTCTGGAGTCAAAACTATGGAATAATAAATTTGTGCTTCTTGAACTCACCAAGTTAATATAATTTGTTAGCAGCAAAAAACATTTAGTTTGCTTTGTTTCTTTAGGTAAGGAAGCTGAGGGTCTTTATGACTTTAATTAAATTTAGTTTTAAATCCTAGTTCTGGAAATTATATCTACCTTTCTATATATCTTCCAGAGACCCAGGTTTCTCCCCCAGATAATCAGCAACCCCCACGGCAGAAGACTGTAGCCTAAACCTGACAAATGGTCTCACCATCTGACCTCTGGTGGGCTAACTACAACATTTTTTTAAAATATATTTTATTTATTTTTTACAGAGAGCAAGGGAGAGGGATAGAGAGTTAGAAACATCGATGAGAGAGAAACACCAATCAAGCTGCCCCCTGCACACCCCCTATGGGGATATGCCCATAACCAGGTTCATGCCCTTGACCAGAATTGGATCTGGGACCCTTGAGTCCACAGGCCAAGGCTCTATCCACTGAGCCAAACCGGTTAGGGCAAACCACAACATTTTCATCCAAGTTATGTTTCAGTTCCTAAGCCCTAAGGTGGAATGTCCACTGGCTATTTTCCCATGACACCAGACAGAGATACACTGGAAAAGACTGCAGAGCTGTCCTCACGACCTGAAGAGATGATTCACTACCCTTACCCCACCTCCAACCAATCAACTCCCATCTCAACCCAGACCCCTAATCTATCATGACTTGAGATTTTGCCCTATATATTCTGCAACCTACATGCCATAGAGAAGTTCCAGCTTTTGAACATTTGCTTGCCATTCTCCTGGATGGTGCCATTCATCAATAAAACATCCACTGCAATTCTCTAGTGTTTGGCTTTGCTAGTCCGAGGGAGCAAACTCTTCCTGATCTGTAACAACAGTAAGAGGAGCTTGAACATGTTTATGCACTAAAGAAGAAACAGAAACAAAGCTCTGAGGGAAAAACAGATAGATTTCTTTAGTCAGATAATAAAATTGAGTAATAAATTTTGGGATAAAAGTTTAGACTTATTCTTGCATCCTTGAAATCCTATCATTGATCTCTGGCCAAATGCGGAGCAACTGAAGTTCACCAGAAAGTGGAAAGAAATGAAAAACAGCACAGACATCAGAATTAGCCTTGGAAAAGAAAATGGTCCCTTTCTCTACTAATATAGAAAATTATAAGTATAAAATGAATTGAGGAGAGTAATTTACTAATCAGCACTTGTCTCCTAGGATCATAGGTGTTATTTACTGAGTAAGCACTATGTGCAAAGCATCAAGTACTTGGGTAAATTTTCTTTCTCAAAATGCTGTATGACAGAAATTATCCACTTTTGACACGTAAAAAAATTTCCAAAACCCCTAGGATTCAGACATGAGTCTTTCTGACTCAAAACACTATACTGAGAAAGTGGGCAAACACCACCATACCAAGTGATCAAGGTTAACACCACCAGTAACAACACATATCAACATCACACACCCTTGGATGTAATGTACTGAGAAGGATACCTCACCTTTGTGGTATACCTCTGCCCAACTAATGCAACAACACCTTTACCAAATCACAACAAAATACCAAACACTTTGGAGGAGGGTTCTAAAAGCATTTAGCAAATATTCTTCAAAGTGTCAAAGTTTTAAAAGACAAGGAATGACTGAGGAACTACTACATACAGATTGAGGGAGACCAAAGAGACATGGCAAAGCAATATGGAATCCTGGAATAGATCTCAGACAGAAAAAAAGGGCATTAGGTGGTAAAACTGGTAAACTCAGAATAAAGCCTAGAATTTAGTTAATAGCATTGTATCAAAGTTAATTTCTTAGCTTTGACCACTATATTGTGGTCTCAAAATAAAAATTATTTCTTTAAAAACCGACACTGCCTGACTGTTGTGACTCAATGGTTGAGCATCAACCCATTAACCAAGAGGTCACCAGTTTGATTCCCAGCCAAGGAATCACATGCTCAGGTTGCAGGCTCGATCATCAGTATGGGGCATGCAAGAGGCAGTGATCAATGATGTTTCTCTCTCATCAATGTTTCCATCTCTCTCTAAAAATATATTTTAAAAAATAAATAAAAATAAAAACTCTATACTGTATTGCACTGCTTCTATAGGAGCACAACACTTATATAACTATAGATGCCCAGTGCACGAATTCGTACACACTGAAAGAAAATTAATTAGAAGGTGTCTGGTGGTGCAGGATTGAGCCAGAAGGGTGTCTGAAGAGTGAGCGGGGTCCCTCCAAAAGGAGGGGTCCCTTGGCCTGGACTGTGGGGATCGGGCCAAAATTAGCAGTCAGACATCCTCTAAGGGATCCTGGAGTGCGAGAGGGCACTCTGTAAAGTTGCTGTTGCTCAGCGGATCCTGCGTCAAGCATCTGACCCCTGGTAGTCAGTGTGCATCATAGCTACTGGTTGAGGCATCTGACCCCTGGTGGTCATTGCACATCATAGCTACTGGTCGGACAGTTGAACAGTTACAATTGCTTAGGCTTATATATATATATATATATATATATATATATATATATATAGAGAGAGAGAGAGAGAGAGAGAGAGAGAGAGAGAGAGAGACAGAGAGAGACAGAGAGAGACAGAGAGAGACTAGAGGCCCAGTGCACAAAATTCATGCACAGGGAGGGTGTCCCTCAGCCTAGCCTGCACCCTTGCCAATCCAGGACTGACTGCTGGCTCCCAATTGTTCACCTGCCTGCCTTCCTGATTGCCCCTAACTGCTTCTCCTGCCAGCCTGATCACCCTCTAATCACTCCCCTGCCAGCCTGATTGATGCCTAACTGCTCCCCTGCCTGCCTATTTGCTCCTAACTTCCCTCCCCTGCAGGCCTGGTCACTCTTCACTGCCCTCCCCTGCAGGCATTGTCACCCCTAACTGCCCTTTCTTGCAGGCCTGGGTGCCCCCAACTGTTATCCCCTGCATGCCTGGGTCCCCCGCAACTGCAGTTCCCTGCAGGCTCAGTAACCCCCAACTTCCCTCCTCTGCCGGCCTGGTCAACCCTGCAGGCTTGATCACCCCCAACTGCCCTCCATTGAAGGCCAATTCCCTCCCAATTGCCCTCCTCTGCTGGCTATCTTGTGATGGCCATCTTGTGTCCAAATGGGAGCAGGATCTTTGACCACATGGCAGCAGCCATCTTGTGTGTTGGAGTGATGGTCAATCTGCATATTATTCTTTTATTAGTTAGGCTAGAGGCCTGGTGCATGGGTGGAAGCCAGATGGTTTGCCCTGGATCAGAGTGGAGGTTCCCTTGGGGCATGGGGTGGCCTGGATAAGGGCCTGTGGTGGTTTGCAGGCCTGCCATGCCCCATGGCGACCCAAGCAGAGGCCCTGGTATCTGGGATTTATTTGTCTTCTATAATTGAAACTTTGTAGCCTGGAGAGAAGCTAAGCCTCCTGCTTGCTGGAGATGGGTAGCATTTTTATTGGGATTTATTTATGTTCTATAATTGAAACTCTGTAGCCTTGAGTGGAGGCCTGGGCCCGCCAGGCTGTGTGGAAAGCTTGGCTTTCTCCTTCGCTGGGGAAACCCAAGCCTCCCTCCTGCTCGCTCTGTGGTCGCGGGCATCTTGTTTAGGGTTAATTTGCATACTTGCTTCTGATTGATTGGTGGGTGTCGCTGGTGGGTATAGCAGAGTGATGGTTAATTTGCATATTGCTCTTGTATTAGCTAGGATGCATTTAGCTATTAGTCTATTCAAAATTAATTTACATAGACTGAAAGTCTAGTTCAGGTTCTGACTGGTGGTTAACAATGCCTATTGTCCCTGAATTGCCTGGCATCCTGATCCTCACTCCTGACCCATACTGGTGCCTTAACAAGTGACTTCTGACTCCTACCTTGTCTTTATCACAGGTTCCGAATACTGCATCTAATCCCTGGTTATTTTAATTGTGTACAATAATGTGCTCACTGGGAAAGCAGCTGAGGACGGTCAACCCAAAAAGTGCAGGATATATTAGGTAAGTCCACAAAGTAATCTCAAAACATAATCCTATCTAATAAAGGAGAAACATGCAAATTGACCGTACCTCCACTATGCCCACAGGCCATGCTCACTAGCCAATGAGCAAATATGCAAATTAAGCCAGCCAAGATGGCAGTTAATTTGCAGATCCAGGCACAGAAGGAAGACTGAAGATAGTGTAGAACGAAGCCAAGAACTGCAGAAGAAAACGAAGCTGCAGAGAAGCAAGCAAGTGGGGGCAAGGGAGAAGGGAGGGAAGCAGGAAGCCCTACTGCAGGAATCTTCTTGCAACAGGCTTCTAGTGTATTAATAAACATCATCTTCTTACATGCTCACATTTGTAAACATATCTCCATAAAATATAAACATGAAGGGAAAATGCAATAAGGAGCAGCATAACAAAAAACCTTCAAAATATAAAACAGTAGCTCATAAAAGCAAAAATTTGATATATACTTTAAATCAGTTTGCTCACTTCTCATTTATTCCAGTAACTGCAACTACCTGCCAACATTATTTACATTAGGATGATTATTGCTAAGGTGTGATCAAAATACATACAATATTTTGCAAATATTTACTTAGGCACTATTATGAACTAGGCATTGAACAATGACACTTAAAAGATGGGTGTAATCTAACTTGTTTTTAATTCCTTTGACCATTGATTCTATTCAGCAATGAAAGATATTTACTTATACCTCTATATTAGGCCATGTAGATCAGGGAGTTCCCATAGAATTACACTGTAATCCTATATATAAGTTTAAATTTTTCTAGTAACTGCATTTTAAAAGTGAAAATAAAAGGTGAAATAATTTTACTATTATGTCTCATTTTATCCTTTACATGCAAAAGTTATTTCAGCATGTAATCACACTGAAAGAAGACAGTTACTTATTTTCTTTTTTGCATAATAAATCTTCTAAATCCACTTTATATTAATTATATATTTCAGCATCTCAATTAGGACTAGCCATATTTCAAATGCTCATCTGCCACATGCAGCAAGTTTCTAATCTACTGGACAACACAGTCTTAGATGCTACTTGAACAAAGATACATTCTCCTTTCTCTGAACTCTATCTTTTCTTTAAACAATTAACCCCAATGTTACACTATCCCTGCTAAGAGAAGCAAACACAAAGAATGAAGAATTAAACTGAAAACTCCTTTGGAGTGCAAGCTTTTTGGGTGTTTTAGTTAAAAGAAGACCTGGTATTGT
>PVJN01037099.1:0-21120 GCA_004026805.1 Lasiurus borealis | reverse complement strand
TTTTTTTTATTGATATTCTCCATGAGGAGGATTTGATACTTTAAATTTTCCATGTGAATTTTGATGTTTTTTTGTTGATATAGTTGAAAATAGTACCCAACTGTCAAGTCCATTTCAAGAGGGAAGAAGGCAGATGCAGCTGGTCCAGAGGAGAGAAAGTCTAGTTGGTGCATAAAAAATTCATGTCAGCATTTCGACATTGCATTCTTTTGGGGTATCTGTTATCACTGAATAGGAAACTGTTTCAAATTGACAGGCAGACAGAATGTTGTGCTGAATGTGTAAATTGGAATTATCACATCTAGCAGTTCCCTTCACCAGGTGCTGGCTTGGAGCGTGGTTCTGCTCCAGTGTCGTTAGAGTGGCAGGAATAGTTTTATTTGTTAATTATCCCTCATTCAATCCATCGTCTAGGTTTTTTGTTTGTTTGTTTGTTTTTTGGTAAACAGCTTGGCCAGGTGTTTTTGGAAATGCCTAGCAGAACAGTGCAACACTTGCAGGCGCTTAAGTGGCCGGAAGATGCCATACACATCCCTGAATACATTTATATCCATCTGTGTAAAAAAGATTATTGCTCCCAAGGGTTTTACTCCCAAATGTACTGAAACAATACTTGTCAATATTTTGTTGGCCCTGAAACACCGGTGAGGAAAAAAAGTGATAGTTGGTGTTTTTAAGAAAGCAAGAACATTTAGGCTTTATGTGTGAATCTCTTAGAAAACTTTCACATGCAACCTATGTGGATTAGCGATGAAGTTTTCAAAGATTGTAAAAATGAAAGTTAATCAAGTGTTAAAAGAATATTAAAGATGAATTTTTTGTTTCTTTCGGCTATTTAATCTTATTGAGAAGACTTACTACTACGTAATATAATTGATTTTTTCTGTCATTTTTTTTCAAGAAATACTTGGTAATATAGTACCGTGATGTTTGAAAACAAAATTTAGAATTTTTTATGCTTTATGAATTTATATTACAAGCTGCTGCTAAGCACTGCTCAAATTAATTTGTGCTTGAAGCATTTATCTAGTGTCATTTTTCTTGAAATGTAATAACTTGAGTGAAAATTATTATTTGATTAGTTCTGTTAATTATGTCTTCTTGACTGTCAAATATTTTTCTTAAAGAGTTTATGATCTATCTTTTGCCTTTCATATGGGCATTGAATTTTCTCAATACATTTTCTATTGTGGATTGCTTTTTTGCTTTCTTTTTTTTTTATTTTTTTAGACATTTTTTTTTCTATTGTGATAAGAATGAAGAGCTAGATTTTACTAGTTTGCCCAGGATTGTGGAAGTTGTCATAGCATTTCGACAGCTGGTCACATTTCAGTGATAACTGCCAACATTTCACAGGATTTATCCTGTCAGCTTTGATGTAGGATTAGACATTATTGTCTTTTGTATTGACTTGGTCTCTGTTTCCTTTCACTGACATAGCTTGTAGTGAAATTACATTTATACCAGAGTTTTCCATGGAAGTGATAAAGGGAATATATTCAAGGGCCATAGGTTTTGATCTGAAGTCCTTTGGTTTAAATTCTGACTCTAAATTTACCAGCTATGTGAACTTGTGTGAATTATTTAACTTGAATCTGCGTTTTTTTATATATTATAAAACTGCAAAAGTGCCTACTCTTTAGAACTGTTGATGCTTTGAAAATAAAGATGTTTAATTATTTATTCATCAGTAATTATTGAACCTATCTAATATATGCCAGTACTATGCTGTATGCTAGGCTTGGTTCTTGCCTTTAATGAACTGTACAATAATTGCCATACCTTATGACACCTACAAAGGATGGATGGAGAGAGAGCTGTATAAGTGGCACACCCAGCTAAAACTGGGTATGTGAAGGAAGGTTTTCTGGCAGAGATACCTGTATGGGAAGGAATTGGCCAGCTAAAGAAGAATGAAGCATACCAGGAGGGAGACTAGAGTGTGCAAATCATTGTCACTAAAAATGTGAATTGCAAGCCGTTCAGTGTGTTTGTAAGGCAAAGGGGAACAAGAAATAGCACAGGTTAAAGAATATGGGCCAGATCATGTGAAAGAGTTAAGATTTTATCATGTGGTGATAATCATTGAATACTCATTGAATAATTTCAAAGGTGATTATAGATTTTTATTCTAGAGGTATTTATTTAGATTGGATGGGGTCTACTGCTGAAAGCAGAGAGGATGTTGAACAAGTTCCCAAGGGGCTGAGTGATTAACAAAAAAATGAAGGAAGTTAAATAAATGAAACAAAACTGGAAAATGCATGCCTGTCATTCTATAGTGGACAATGCTGCTCAGCTTCAGGTGATTAATTTGTCAATATTTTTATACTTTGCCAATGTGAGTACCTTGTCAGTTGATCTTATTCCTTCTGCCCTTTCAAGCAAAGTTAGAAATTTACTTTAAATGTTATGTCTATGTATTTTGAAATGTTGACCAACTCTTTCAAAATATAAATTCAAATACTGATGGGGCAAATGAAATATACCTATGAGCTGGACTCATCCTGTGGTTTGCCTTTACCATTTCTTTTCAATAAAGACTATTAAAGTAATCTAAGTGAGAAAGAATGAGACTGGAAATAATTGCAGTGAAATTACATGAAAAAGAATGAGTGGATGAGATTTCAGAGGTAGAATTCAGAAGTAGAATTGATGGGATTGGGTAACTCACTGCTGATGAAAAAATGATTTTTCAAGTTGGTTGGTGGTAAGGAATGGTGTGTAATGGATGTTTAGGAATAAAATAAACTGGACTGTCCCAGGGATCTAGGAGCAGTCATACTGCCTGGTTTGACTTCCTGCCTGACTTGACTTTTAGGTACTTCACCCAGCCTTGTCCCACTCTGTCAGCTTCATCTCCTGCCCTAAATCTAGAATTGCCCCGTGTTTCCCAATTTAGCTTCTAGATAAAGAAATTCAAGGGTCTTGCTTCTCTCTTTGTATGAAGTCACATCCTAAGTTGTTTTTTTAATCATGAACTGACTGCCCTTGACTTGAAGAACCATGTCTTTTTAAATCAGTAGTGCTGGGGTGCTGGTAGGACCTCCAGGACTGGCTTTGCCCCCCTTAGCAGTGCCTATAGGCAGACCATGTTTGGTTAAAATGAACTCAGCATTGGCAGAAATGGCGATTTATATTTAGGCATGGTGAGTGTGTGGTATCACTGTGGATCTAAATTCACCAAGATGAGAAATATGAAAAGAAGAATTTGATGGATCACTTATGCGGTCAGTTTAATGAAGTTACTACCATTAAAAACATAGTTATTGATAGTAAGCTCAAAAGTAGACAGCCTTGTCAGTGAGGACATACAGAATTTTAAAATATATCTAAGAATTAGATATTTAATATTAATATTCCATATGGCCTTAATAAGCGTAAACATGAAGCTTATTTTAAAAATATATATATTTTATTTATTTTTTACAGAGAGGAAGGGAAAGGCATAGAGAGTTAGAAATATCAATGAAAGAGAAACATCGATCGGCTGCCTCCTGCACACCCTGCAATGGGGATGCACCCGCAACCAAAATACATACATGCTCCTGATTGGAATCGAACCTGGGGCCTTTCAGTCCGCAGGCCCACTCTCTATCCACTGAGCCAAACCGGTTTCGACACATGAAGCTTATTTTATCACCAAAGAAAAACATTAGTAAAGCTTGAAAAACTTTTATTATATGTATACAGAAATAATCAGTTGAATTTTTTTTTTAGCTTTATCTTAACTGATTTTAGAGAGAGGGGAAGGAACTGAGAGAGATAAAGAGAAACATTGATGTATGAGAGAAACAGATCAGTTGCCTCCAGTCCAGGTATCAAACCTGCAACCGAGGTATGTGCCGTGACCGGGAATCGAATGAGTAACCTTTCTGTGCACGTGCATGAGATGACACTCCAATCAACTGAACCACACTGGAAAGAAATAACTAATTTTTAATGTCTTCCCTAATTTGTGCTTTTAATTTAAATCTAAAAACAGTGGTTACATTTTGTTGGACACATACTACATACATATCAAGCTCTTTGTTTCCTATTCATTGACCTGGGTAAAGTTCCCAACAGTTCTATAGGGTTTATATTATTTTCTCAGTTTTTTTACCTGAGGAAACTTAGGCACATTAGTCAATAATAAATGCATAAAATAGATTCATTCATCCTCATGACTGATACAGCATTTTTGATGCTCCTTAACTTGTACAGTAATAAAAATCTATTTCAATTTTTAGTTTTAGAATGTTTCTAGATGTGCATAGTATGGGGCCTAAGTTTTAAAGCTTTCCATAACTTAAGCAATGCATCTGTATAAAAAGGACATGGTTTTAAAAGATATTCATAAATGTACACCCACTATTTAACTTTGGTTTGGTCTGTTTGATGCCAGCCAGCCTATTGAGAACGTGGAAGATAAAGGCATTCCACATATGCTTTTGTCTCTGGTGCCAGACATCTTATTTAGCTTTATTTTTTTAGCTGCATTGACTACATATTTTGGCATTGGGTCCACAAATTAGTAGAAAAGCCTCTATCAGCCTACTTATCGTTCCATGGGGGGCAGTCTTCTCTAAAATTTATCATCTATTGACAACTTCAGTGCAGAGAGGGTTTGTTCCTAGTCAGTAAACATACAATTGAAAGATTGTGCTGTGATTTGAATATATTATGTTTTTGAATTTTAAAAGTTCTTGGTATATGACAGTGCTTATATGTTATTTAATAAATGAATAAAATTGGAAAGAACCATTTTCTGGCATTTGAAATAGAATATCATTGACCATAGCTACCATTGATCTAGTGATATATGGACTAGAGAGAAGAAATTTTCTTATGTTTATACGGCCATGAAATTTTTTTCATTCTCACTGCTGTCACCTAACTCTTTACTGCTGCTCTAGGTATTTTGAGACTGGACTTTGGAAATGTATGGGGGAATGGTAAAACATTTTATTTCAAAAGAAAAATAATTAATAATTTGGGTTAGGGAAATAAGGTTATAAAAAAGACAAAGATGACTAGTTTTGAACTTAGGGAGATGAAACTGGAAATCAGAAAAGGTGACAGTTAAATATTATAATACTCTAATTCCCTGAGAAATAAGTGGTTATTCTAGCCACTGAAATTTACTGTTATTCTCCTGGGATAACATCAATGTTGATTTAAATGAGGCCACATGGAGAAACTTTGAAATTCTGTGAAGACACTTTAGAATGGAGAAAGCCAGACCTTAATAACACTTAGAACATGCACCTAATACCATCGAGTATATATTGATGGAAAGTGACTAAGCCTTTTTTGGGGGTAGGGGGTCGGGAAAGGGTTGGCCAGGTTGCATTTACTTTTTATAAGCTCTAGAGAAAGAAGTATTTAATTTGTTTTAACCTTTTATTTGACCAAGCAGATTCACATATCACTTTTCACATCTACCAAGGTAAAACTAGAACATATGTATATCATAGAGGAGATAATAAATCAATATTAGAGGAATGAATGGATGAAGGATTCCTTTTCACACTATTGTAAAAAGGAAAAAAAAAAAGATCAGACCTTTGATTTAGGGGGAAAAATGCTCATGGAACCAAATAACATAAAAAACTATGCTGGTTTCTAACTACTAAGTCATAAAGTAAAATGAGCTCACATCGGAAGGCTGTGAATATGATTTTTAGTTTTATGTTTATACTTTTTATAGACAACATTCTGTATAGATTTTACATAGGCAAAGTACAATTCATTTTATGGGGGTTTAAAAGTGCATGGAACTTAAGTTATTTGTGATTAACATCTGGAGCTAGCTGGTGCCAGAACATAAATTAGAAATCAGTTTGTATGGTTCCTGGGCTATTGATCTTCACCCTGTGTAAGATTTAATACTGAGGATGGGCCACTGACAGCTCATGCTGATCTTCATAGTGTATTGCAAGCTTTTGAGGTCTCCAAACCACAGTAACCAATGGTTGGGATTCAGATTGCTTGGTCATAGCTCTTCTGGGTTACCTACTAAGTATTGCTAAACCTTAGTGCCTGAGGAGCCTCAGGTTTTAATTGATGGTCCCAGCATGCATTATCTGCTAGAAAAGGAAAATCATTCAAAACCATGTTTGACAATCCTTTCCCCCCCAATTTGAGAAATGTGACACTTCCCTAAACAACAGGGGCACTCTTCTGTGACGATTCTCAAGTTGCCAAGAGTGGGTTGTAGTGAGCAGATTAAAAGATGGAAAAAGGAAGGGGAGGGGAAAACCTCTCGCTGTTATTTAAATTTGATTTAATTTCAAGCGAGATTTAACTAGGGAAACCCAAGAAACCCAAGAAACCAGGTATCTTACATTGTGAGTCCTCTACAGTATAAATGGGCATGTTTTTTTCACCCCAACATTTATAGCTGAGTTACATACATACGTTGTAAAATAAAATAATGAAGTTGTCGGAAAAGATTAGAAGTCAATACATTTGTCCCAAACTTATTGAATTATGTGTCACAAGTATTAAATCACCCCTAGCCTTGTATAGTTCCTTAGTAACAGGAATCAAATTTATCTGGATAGCAGCAGGTATTTTATTTTCAACAGTTTTAAGTACTTATAGGAACATTTAAAATAAGTAAAATTAAAAATATGTATATATTGTGGAGGAAGACTTGAAAATGCTGGATTTTTATTTTTCTTTATTATAAGTCACTAAAACTATGAAAACAGTGTTATGTTTACAATATTTTTGTCTTTTAATTTTATAATTGACTCTGCATTTAATGGGTTAACCGTGATATGGCAACATTCATAAACATTCTTAAATAGTAAACAGTCACATATTTAAGGGCTTAATTCCTATATCCTATTTAAAAAATATTTTTTATTGATTTCAGAGAGGAAGGGAGAGAGAGGACGGGGAGAGAGAGAGAAACATCAATGATGAGAGAGAAACTTTGATTGGCTGCCTCCTACACACCTCTTACTGGGGATCAAGTCTATAACCTGGGCATGTACCCTGATTGGGAATCACTTGGGGCCACACTGGTCGGGCGTATATCCTTCTAAAAATAAGACACTCAGTGTGAGCCTTCGAACTGTCTAAACATAAAGCTTTTGTTTCGTGCAAAATTAATTGCCAAGTGGTGTGTCTGAAGTATATCACTTGGCAAATGTGTACATGTTTCGTGAGAACCTGCTTCTGATTTAGAAGAAATTGAATGTGTTTCCTGCAGCATTGAGACACACTTTCTTTTTCCTCCAAATAGCTGTCATTGACTTACGCAAAGTATTGCACCAGAGAGTGAACTGAGCAATGAATTGACCAATGGCTTTTTAACGGTAAAATTAAGAAAATTTATTTGCATGATTATTGCACTGTTGCTATTTAATTTGACAGCTAGCCTCTTTTGCATCTTTGTTAATATAAAATTTTCAATCATTGTCGATATACTTACAGTTAAGTAGGAAAATTAGATTTTCCCATCTCCTTAGATTCAATTGTCTATTTTACATTATCTCTAAAAATTGTAAAAGCTGCCATGTATGTACTGCTTATTCTCCATTAGTGTCAGTGTCCCTGCCTTTTTTCTCCCGTCACTATTCACTCTAAACAGACAGGCTTAACTATTTAAAAGGGATACTAAGTGGGTTAGGGTGCTCCATTGTCTTTCCACTTGCCTTCTACAGTATATTTCTAAAACTGGGATATAAATGTGTAGTGTACCTTTAACTGGCAAACAAAACCAGTTGTGATACTGGCCAACATTTTTTCAGTTAGTTCCATGCCCATCTTTCAATTTTACTTAGTAGCTAAAATGTATCAAAATATTAAGAGTTAGTGAGTGAGCCACGTCTAGTTTTCTAATTAGACTTTTACTGATAGAAAATAAATGTGAAGTATGAAAACTGGAAGCTTTTTTTTTTAGCAGCTTTGCTACATTGCCGCTATTTTTTTAGTCTCTTTTATTTGGGGATATAAACCCTTCACAGAGTTGCTACATTAAAGATTGAGATTCCCCCCACCTCAAACCCCCTGTAGTTTGAAAAAATCACTTTCCTCTGAATACAGTAGATCAGGACCTTACCTGTCTTAGGAAGTAATCTCTCTTTGATTATTCCTAACTTTCTAATCTTTCTCAAATGTAGGATTGGTGGTTTTAACTACTGCTTTTGAGTCAATGCTTTTTGTTTTTTTCTGAGAGATAGGTACCCAGGAAAGTGAGGTGGCCTTTGGAAGTAAACTTTGCTGCTTGTATGCCCCACAGACAATTCCTAAAGGGCGGGGAGAGAGGACTGACGTCATAACTTTCCATGAACATTTGATTATTTTAAGGGACATGAAAAATTTTGGTTGAAAGAATATCTTTAAAATGGCCTACATAGATTGTAAAATTTAAAGAGAAAACAACTGGTATTGTTTAAAGTTCAGAAAGATGAAAGTGCCACCAGCTTTGGAAGGGACAATTTACAGAGCATTTTTTTTGTTTGTTTGTTTTCTGAAGATTTCTTATCCCCATGGTTACTATGTAGATTAGGGAAAAGGGGTTAACAATGTTTTCATGACTTCCTGCCGAGGATGATATAATTTTTAACTTAGTACAGTTGAGATTCAGATCCAAACTGCTTTGCTCCAGAGTCCTTGTTCTTGTTAAGGCATGCTAATCTTGGAGGAATAGGAAAGAAATGTTAATGTTTCCTGAACGTTTCTCTCTCTTTCTGGAACGTGCCAGATTTTTTCTTGTGTCTGGAACTCATTCCTCGGCTTGTCGCACTACTGATTTTTTTTTCCCTCCCCATCTCTTAGATCTTGGCTCTAATTAATGTCAGCCCCCAGAGAGGTCTTTCCTAACCATCTTATGGAAAGCACCGCCCAAGTTACATCATCCTATTTCTTTCTTTCTTATCTGTTCTAGTCTCTGTAAATACTGTATTTGTATCTCTCTCCCACAAGCTCTATGAGGACACAGTCCTGTCATTTTTCCTTTTGTTTTCCTCAAGTTTTATTTTACAGAATAGTATTTGGCACACATTGGATCAATAAACAAGTATAACTTATTATATACAGTATCTGCTTGTTTTTGAGTATGTAGAGATTAACAATTGCTGTTTACTCAAAATTGTTTTAAAGAAATAAAATTGGATTTCAGCTTTAATTTCCCTTATTTTTGTGGCAGTCAAAAGTTATTTTAAAGGAATAGTAATTAGATTTCCATGAAAATTATTGGAATTTCTTATTAGAACTATGCTTTATTGAAAGGACACTTTGTAGCTTGCATTAGATCAACTTTAGCAAGCATGTCTGAATGATCAAGTTCTTAATTTGATTGTGTATCATACACAAAAAAAGTAAGATTTCACTGATATTTGGGATTTTGCATGAAATAGTTACTCTCAGGAACTTGTGTATAGCATGAATTGAAAACTTATATCCAAGGGTGAGCTCCTAGTTAGAATTGTAAGTGCCAAGAAAATGCTTTCATTATTAGAATATAAGCTGCTATCTCTGGTTATCAATAAATTATACAAAGTTATTTAAGAATTACATTACGTTCCTAGATAGAAGAAATTGAGATCTTTTTTTACGTAAGAATAGTGGTTACTTTTTAAACTTTGGGGTTCACCTTAATTTAAGTAGTTTTTCTGAAGCAAATGTAAGCTGCAACTTTTACCTTCAGTGATCTAATATAGCCCATTGTACAAATTTCAGTACCTTTATATCTCAAAATTCTTATACCCCTTACTTGATTTTGGCAATAAGTTACTATTATGATTAGTGGTGGATGATTACTAAAATCTCAATGTTTTGAAAGGTCTACCTACTTTCCAAAGAGAAGAAAAAAGTCCTTGGATATAATGTTTTGCTCTACTGCTGAACAAGGTAGCATTTTTCACTGAGCCCCAGGAGAAGAAGGAACACTCTTTTGGGTGCTATAAAAACAAACCAAACTTCTTCCCTGGGGTGTTCTGACTTCCTTTGCTGTGTGCATGTCCCATGCAGCTTTTTTTAGGTCTGTATCAGTAAGTCAGAGAGTAGGAGACAGCGCTTTTATATGGAAGGGAGAAATCATTTTTGAGGCTAATAGGTGAGTTTTATATTTAAACCTATATTTGAAAAATATTTAGTTAAATAATTGTGTAAAATAGTATCTGATAATCTATAGGTTAATTTTTACCCACTAACAATTAAAACAGTATGATTGGATGCCCTGCTTTTCCTCACTTGGAATTGCTAAATCCTAAGCAACTAAATGAAATAACAGTTATAAAGGAAAACCAGATATTTAATTGCAAAGTCAAGAATAAGCGATGCTTTTTAAAATTTTAATCTGTGTGACATTAGCATTTCATTTGTGTGAATATCAGGAGTTAATTTATCAATTAAGAATTTAGATTGTGTTATTCTCAGTTTATATTTTAGATGTTATCTCTTTATGTTCTTCATGTAATCTACCTAGATTTATGGTAAGGTGTAGGTTTTAGTGATTCTTACCATTTTGGAACATGTGGTCTCTTCGGAGAATATGATAAAAGCTGGATAACAACTCCCAGATAAATATGATATTTCACATAGACACAAAATATATTATACCCTTGAAATTTAATAAAGGAAAAGCTCTGAAACAGAAACAAACAGAGAACAAATTGATGTTAACCATATGGGAGGGGCATTGAGGGACTGGATGAAAAAGGAGAAAGGGGTAAGTACAAATTGGCAGTGATAGAAATAGTCACAGGGAAGTAAAAGATGACATAGAGAATAAAGTCAGTAATATTGTAACCATGCATGTTGTCAGAAGAGTACTAAACTTATGGGGGATTCTCTGTAAGTTATATAAATGTTTAATCACCATATAGTCACTTGAAACTAGTATCAATTGTAATTGAAAAATAAAAATATATATTTAAAAAAAATAGTAGCCTAACCAGCATGATTTAGTGTTTGAGCATTGGCCTATGAACCAGGAGGTTGCAGTTCCATTCCTAGTCAGAGCACATGCTTTGTGGACTTGGAAATTATTTTAATTACTTTTATTTCTGAGAGTCATTGCCAACCAAAAATACTAAGGTATTGTTGTACATAAATATGTACATATATTCTAGATTTCTTAGAGCTAGCCCATAGCCAATAATGACATGATATTCTTACTGTGATAGTGTTAAAAATGTGCTTTAGTGTTCATCAGTATAAAGAAATGTTGACAAGTCTATAGTACTCAAAAATAGATAAAATATCAGAAATATGTATAATTTCCTACTTGATCATTTTGTCAGTTTTATTAGTTTAAATGCTTAACTATTTGGAACACATGTAGGATAAAAATGAACAAATTTATGGCATGATGAAACTATTATGTGGAATATAGATTAAAATGAGAACAATCTAAGTGTACTGTGTTCATTCTATACTAGAGGCCTGGTGCACAAAATTTGTGCACTTGGGGTGGGGGTGTCCCTCAGTCTGGCCTGTACCCTCTCAGAGTCCAGGAGCCCTTGGGGTATGTCCGACTGAAGGCTTAGGACCCATCAGGGCCTCTGGCTGAGCGGCACTCCCCCTGTGAGAGCACACTGACCACCAGGGGGTAGCTCCTGCATTGAGCATCTGTTCCCTGGTGGTCAGTGCACATCATAGCGACTGGTTGTTTGCCATTCAGTTGATTTACATATTAGCTTTTTATTATATACTAGAGGCCAGTGCATGAAAATTCGTGCATGGGGGTGGGGAAGACGGTCCGTCAGCCTGGACTGCCCCCTCTCTCAGTCCGGGAGCCCCCAGGGGATGTCCTACTGACAGCTTAGGGGAGCAGGCCTATGCCGAAGTCTGGCCTCCCTCTGTGGGAGATGACCAGATGATCAGGAGAAGGCACCACCTCCATCACCCCCTCACTGCTGCCACTGCCCGTCGCTGTGGCTGTGAGGCCCGAGCCCTGGGCCTTGCAGCTGTGACTCATGGCTGCCTGAGCCCCAGGCCTCGCAGCCGCTGCCATGGCTGCCTGCCTTTGGCCCTCACAGCCACTGTGGCTTTGTCCGGAAGAATGTTTTTCCTAATTATTAGCATATTACCCTTTTTATTAGTATAGAGGATTACTGTATCTTGTAGAGAAAATGATGACATTAAAGCTTATGTTTATTTTAAATACAGGGTCTTATCCAAAATGTAAAGGTGTTTTAAGCCACCTAGCTATTTCAAAGATGCTACTGATAGACCACCTGCTGTTAACATGCTGACAAGAAAGTGTAAGGATGTAAGAGAGTTTTGGTGATTTGCTTGCCTCTGAATATAAATGAAGTGAAAATCATTGATCCTATGCTCTTACAAATGAATTGCTGCAGTATTCAAATCTGTGCAAAAGTGAAGGCTGTTATAAGGGATTACCATCAGCGTCTCTTACTTTTTATTATTATGTGAATATTGTTAATACTGGATAATCAAATAGAAATCATGTATAATTCTTTTTAACATCTCTAAGTGCTGTACTTTATGTGTGTGCTTTGGCACTCTCTGATTGAAATATAGAAAAACTCATGGAATATCATAAATGGTAGATCAGTTATGCCTAAAAATTAGAGAAAAGGGAGCAAGGTATTCAAAGTAAGCTTAAGCAAAGGTAGTAAAAATATTTTTAGGAATCAGATTCCTTCCATTCAAGGCAAGATCTGGTTAAATATGCAGAGTATATTAGATAGAACAAAGCTAGGATTTTTTGAGATTGTGGATAGTATATTCAATGACTAAAATTGCAATCTTTGAGTAGAGAATGAAGGAAATTGGGATAATCATATGATTCTTAATCCCCTCCCCCAAATGGAAATACCTAATTCTAACCAGTGAATACACCAAAAGTACCAGTGTTGCTGAATGGCATGTCAATTTTTTTAAATTTCTTTCTTGGTTAAGGTATTATGTATTTGTCCCCATCCCCCCATTACCTTCACAAACCCCTCCCCTCAGACTCCTGTTGTCTGTGACTTCTGGTTAGGCTTATATGCATGTACACAAGTCCTTCGGTTGATCTCTCCCCCTTACCCCACCCTCCCCTACCTTCCCTCTGAGGTTTGACAGTCTGATCACTGCTTCCCTCTCTCTGAATCTGTTTTTGTTCAACAGTTTATGTTGTTCATTATTTCCCATAGATAGCATTTCAGTTTTGTTATCCATTAATAAAGTTTACTGTATAGATTCACATTCCTTCTGATGGTTGTATATCAAGATGAGAATAATGTACAAAACTCATTTGGATGTAAGTCAAAAGATGGACTAGTGAGATATTATATTTGTGAATAATCAACTGTAGATTTCTGTTTGACATTTAGGTGGTTTTATCCGAAGAATGTGTAAAGAGTGTTCTAGGTCCTTTCCCATTCATAAACTGTCAAAACTACAAAATTATGATTCATTTTAGAAGGGCAGCTGCTCTAACTTGCCCTCCTTCTGTTCATCCATGGCACTGAAAACTTGCCATTCCACTCTCTCAGCATGCCTCTCTTTGGAAACAACTTAATTGTTTGAGATTGTCGTAATGTAGCTGTAAGTTCTTCTGAAGATCATAGGTCAAGATGAAAATTAAAGGTGAGCTTTGCTTTATAGTGTCAATTATACCATTTGGACTAGTGGTGGATTATTGATCAAACATTTTAATAATAAGCTTCAGTCTAGATTAATTTATGTTATGTAAGGTTCATTAAAGGTAGCAATCAACATAGAATGAAATTGTGAAATTTTTAATCCTGGAGATTCCTGCCTTTTTACCCTTAATGAGATTAGTTATTAATGAAATTTTTAATGACATTTAAAATCAAGAAAAAATGATAAGGTATCCGTAAGTTTTCCCAAAATGCTTCTGCATTTGCTGTCTTTGAGGTCTGAACTCTGTCACTGTAAAGCAGCGGGTTAGCAACATCTTAGCATTTATTAATATAGATGCTTACAAATATTAAATCTCTCTTTTATACAACCGTCGTGCAGAATTAAAGGAAAGAGGATTTATGGAAAAGTCATTTGCCTTTATTTTATTTTATTAATATATTTTATTGATTTTTTTACAGAGAGGAAAGAAGAAGGATAGAGAGTTAGAAACATCGATGAGAGAGAGACATCGATCAGCCGCCTCCTTCATGCCCCTACTGGGGATATGCCCATAACCAAGATACATGCCCTTAACCAGAATCGAACCTGGGACCCTTCCGTCCACAGGCCGACGCTCTATCCACTGAGCCAAACCGGTTTTGGCAGTCATTTGTCTTTATGATATAGCCCTCGGCTTTTAAAATCAGTATTAAAGAAAAAATGTTTGACTTGCTCAATGAGCAAACAACTTTTTTGGGGGGGTTGATTATGCTACCAAAAGAAAAATACCTGGCTGCCTTATGTTCTATACATTTAATTCTATAGGTCGAATACCTTCCTTCCCAAATCCCTGCAGCAAGTGACCTTAATCAAACAAAAGTAGGGAATAATGGAGGATGGTGGTTCATTTGCAAGGTGCTGTTTGCTACTGTCAGAACAAAGGCAAGTCAGAGTTGCATTAAAGGATATGACAGCCCACTCCCCTAATAATACTTAGCTTATCCTGTTCGGTTGAAAAGTGACTGACTTGAGTAGCTAGCTACTCCTAAAAGCTTGGGATAATGTTTCAAAATACAAGATTATTGAGTGACAGAAACATTATTAATATGCTAGGTTCAGTAGGTTTTTAATTGCATTGCTATTGTAATGTAGGATTTGAACTATGATATATTTGAGTCTACTTAATGTTGTACCATAGATTCTTGATGTGCTTTGTAAATGTGGAACAGCAGTTAATTCTTATTCTTTAGAATAGTATTTGAGTGCAAAAGCCTCTTTACATGTTTACCTGGAAAAAGATTTGCCTTTTATTTGTGGCTTGATATATAACCTGCTTGTCCTTGGGGGTTGTTTTTGGAAGGGGACCGAGGGCTTATTGTGTGACTTACATGCTGATGTGAAATGGAGAATATCACCTGTATCTGGCACTTCTATTTTTAATTATGGATTTAAAAATATTCCAGGAGAGGTACATTTTCTTCCATCCTGACTTTTTAATGCATAGTAAACAATATGTCCTTCACTTGAACTCGTTCTCCCATAAATCAATTGTGTATTTGCTATAGTACTTCAACTTCTTAAAGTACATAAAGGAGAATACTGTATATCAAGTGCTTGTGGAATAGTCTTTATTCATTTGAATAAGAATCTAACCCCTGAGAAATTTTCACTTTTTTTTTCTTGAACAGTTAAGATAGTTTAAAAAGTTAACATTTTTAAAAGAAAGTTGACATATTTAACTTAATTTTCAGAGCATTGAAAAAAAAACCTAAACCATCAAAATCTTTTCCACATCTGATTACATGATAGAAGTACATTCAAAAATATATTTAAAAAATTAGTACCTGGCCAAAAAGTAAGATTCACGTTGGTTTTATCATATGCTTTGAATATGTTCCTGGAATGTTTTTAAAGCAAATATTTGTATGTTGATCTATTTTTTTTCATTTACTCTTTTCATACCTTTGTATATATTCATTCTACCATGAAATAATTATTTCAGAATGTCAACATTTATTTTAAGCCTATATCTTCATTCTATTGTATTCAATATGTACTATTTTTTTGTAAAGCACTTAATTATACTAAAGAGGATTTATGGAAAAGTCATTTGCTTTTATGATATAGCTCTAGGCTTTTAAAACCAGTATTAAAGAAAAAATGTTGGACTTGCTCAATGAGCAAACAACTTTTTGAGGGGTTTTGATTACGCTACCAAAAGAAAAATACCTGACTGCCTTATGTTCTAAACACTTAATTCTATAATTTGAACACATTTCTTCCCAAATCCCTGCAGCAAATGACCTAACCAAACAAAAGTGATCTTTTACACTCATTTAAATGTGCTATATAACATTACTTTGATTTTATTAGACCAATGGTCGCAAACTCATTACTCAGCAGAGCCAAATATCAACAGTGCAACAATTGAAATTTCTTTTGAGAGCCAAAAACCTACTTCTGCACATGGGCCATGAAGTTTCAGTCACACTGTAGGTGCACGCCCGCATGTGGTGTTTTGTGGAAGAACCACACTCAAAGGGCCAAAGAGCCGCATGTTTGCAGTTTACCGACCACTGTATTAGACCATTTCAGATCATGAAAGAAATCCTTGCTTTACATTTAAAGAGCTGTTCATGCAATAACAGATAGAATTACCTGAGTAGCAGTGAGTGCTTATTTACTTGAGTGACTAAGTTAAAGACCTTAGAAGTTAAAAGGACTTTGGAGATGATTTAATCCAACCCCTTCATTTTTGACTTGAGAAAATGTTCATGACTTGATGTTTGCTCAGGGTAACAAAAGTTAGTGGCAGCATTAGGGTAACTCAGACCCTCAAACTGAAAATTCTTAACTTTTGCTATTTGATTTTTATACAGCTAACTCTACCGATGAAGCTCAGCTTCACAAACCCTCAGCCTTGGTTACCAAGCTATGGACTGGTAACCAAACAACTAAGTCTCTTATGGAGTAGAACTGAAAGTAGAATTGATAGCTTTTCTGAAACAGGATTCTCTGGGTATTCATCTTAACCACTCCTGTTCAACTCCTCATCCTGCAATATTTGAGTCTTTCTATTTGTGTCTCCCCAATCACTTTTTTTAAATCCTCACTGGAGGTTAGGTTTTATTGATTTTCAGAGAGAGAGGAAAAAGAGACGAAGGGAGCGGGGGTCAGGGAGGGAAAGAGAAACAGTAATCAGTTGTCTGCTGTACTAGCCCTGACTGGGGATGGAACCAGCAACCTTGGTATGTACCCTTATTGAAATTGAACCCTAAACCTTTTGGTGTATGGGATGATGCTCCAAGCAACTGAGCCACCTGGCCAGGGTTTCCTAGTTACTCTTTTTAAAACAGTAATTCCTCATTTAATGTCTTCAATAGGTTCTTGGAAGCTACAACTTAAAAGTGAAATGGTAGCCCAAACCGGTTTGGCTCAGTGGATAGAGCGTCGGCCTGTGGACTGAAAGGTCCCAGATTCGATTCCAGTCAAGGGCATGTACCTTGGTTGCGGGCACAACATCTCCAGTGGGGAGTGTGCAGGAGGCAGCTGATCGATGTCTCTCTCATCGATGTTTCTAGCTCTCTGTCCCTCTATCTTCCTCTCTGTAAAAAATCAATAAAATATATTTAAAAAAAAAAAGCGAAATGGCACATAACCAGTTTTATCATAGTATCCTGTATAATAAAAGCCTATGTGGCCATGAGGCCCTCACGCCATAACAAGTGATCACCAGGAGGCTGCGAGTGCAGTGGGTGGGTGGGTGGAGGCTTGACGCTGCGTGCAAGGCGCAGAACAACCTTGTGGATGAAGCCAGCACTGAGAGGGCCAAGCTCCGTGCACAGATTTTGTGCATTGAGCCTCTAGTAATTGATATAAACAAGAATAAATTAATTGTACAGCATATTTCTGGTTACAAAAAAACAACACCAAACATCTCAGTAAAGACCCAAACTCTTCTAATATTAAACATTGAAATAAATGTGAGCTGTATATAAATTTAAAAAAGAGGAATAAAAGCGGGTAGGGTAATTACTTTCTAACCTACTTATTCCTGTCTGGGTTGTGGGTGACTGAATCTGTCACTAGCTGTACGGGGTGGGAGGCATGACCCACTCTGGATAGGATCCCCGTCCATGGCAGGGCACACTCACACCCACACTCACTCAGCCTGGAACAATGCACATATGACAATTCACCTCGTGTGCACATTTTTGGGATGTGGGAGGAAACCAGAGTATGCAGAGAGAATTTACACAGAATTGGTGAGCATGTGCGACTCTACAGAAACAGTGACCCTGGCAGGAAATCAATTCCTCCCCCTCCCCGTCAACTTTATAATGAAACTTCATTAGAGAAGCTGCTGCAGTGGGGTTTTTTTTTTTTTCTTTTTTAAAAGAGTGCCAGTGAAGTAATAGTAATAACATTTTGTTATGATAGATATGCTCACTTTAAGATGACATAAAGTGGGATATTGGTCAGGACTGACTTTCAAACTAAAAAACGTTTGCCTTTATCTTAGTGCATCAAAATTTATTGCTTCAATTGAGATGACTAATGTGGCATGACACAGTACTTAAGAGCGGAGTCTGGGGCCAGAATGGTTGAGTGTGCATCTCAGCCTGTTTTGTCTTAAACAGGAGTGCTCTCCTGTTTGTGACCTTGGGCCACGTAATCTCTCTGTGGCTTGTTTTACTTATATTTAAAATGAGGATTATAATAACATTTGAAAGATTAAAGAAATTAATGTTTGCAAAGCATTGAGACCCATTTAAAAAAATAACCACTTGGTATTGTTGAGAAAAAGGTTAGAGATTTTGCTGCTGGCTTAAATACATAGTTATAAGGATACCTTGCCCTTTAAAGTTATTGAGTGTGGCTTATCTGCTTAATAGCAATCAAAACTATTTAAAATGTTTAACTCGTGTTAATCATGAATCAGGCTTGACAAAAGCAGTTTTATTGGGTTTGAAAGAAAAAGAATCTCTGTAAATGAAGTTTATATACTTAAAGAACAAACTAAGAATATTTATAAAAATCTGTAATTCTCCATTTGTTTATTATATTAGAATATTTTATATGTTTAATGAATAAGCATTTGTAATTTCTGGTCCTAAAATTGTACTAGAATTTTGGGAGGAATTTTATTCCTCTTTGTTAAGCTTACCTAGAGTCTTCAGGAAGACATAGTTTTCCTAGTGAATACTAGTAAATTCTTTATTTTCAAAGCCCTATCTCCTAAACATTAGAAGCCTATCTCCTACCTTGCTTTTCTTCCCTAACATAACCTGTCATGACAGGGTTTCTCATTACATAAAGCAAACAGCTTAAGTACTTGCCATAGGTCAGACATTATACGTATGTAGAAATTACTATAACATAGATTAGAGAAATCTATTTATTAATTGATATGACATTCTTATAATAATTTATTGTAAATAAGCAACTATTACTTGACCAAACTCAATGAATACTGATGGCATATTTTGGGGAAAATTTTCAAAATGCACAAAAATACAGCAAGCTTTGAAATATGTTACTATGTATATGCTTTTTAAATTACATGTTTGGAAGATATTTATGTTGGGAACATAATTGTTTGCTTTGTTAACATTTCTTGACTTAAAGTGAAACAGGTTTTTAGAAGATTTATTTATATTTTGATCAAAGCATGTATTTAAAAATTATTCTTTTGTTTAAAAGTTGTAAATTAATGAAAATCCCTTTTTATAAGACATAGACTCATTCTGTTAGCTTCATATTTATTGTTTCTTCATTACTTTTTCCGAGTAATACTAAGATACCAGCAGATGGTCACTTTCCAACTGATTTGTCTTAAAATATAATAGTACCAAAGAGAGATGTTGTAATGTGTTCTATCTAAATTAACAGGTTGTCATTTTCAATCATTTTATAATTATAAAACAGCTCAATGTCACATTACTCTAAAAGCTAGAGTAAATGACATCATGGGAAACTTGAAATAAATACAGGCCTATGTGGTTTATAGTTCCATTCTCGAACACTATTTTCTTAAAATAGAACTTAACTATTTTCTTAAAAAGATGCACATGATAAATTTTGGTAACATTTTTATTTTATTGGATTCTAGTATAATTAATTCATATTAAAATTAGTAGTTTTAAAACATATACATGTGTTCTGAAAGAAAGTACTTCATCCAAAACCATAAAATAAATACGTTAGCTTGACAGTGAACTCAAATATGAAAATGATTTATCTGCTTCACGCTTTTACCCATGCCTTGACCCTATGAAGGAAGAGCTAGCTGTACCTCTGAGACTATAGAATTATTTTCAGTCCAGGACCAGACTGAAAGTGACATTGTAGGATTAGAAATGTAACCTGTAGATGAATAGATTCAGAGTCAGTGTGATTAGGAAATATCTGGAGAAACTGAACTATTCTTAAAACACAAAGAACAAACTTAGGAAAATTATAGAAATGCTTAGGAGTAAATGTTTGAAGAAACTAGAATTATCACATTTGAAAGTATATCATTTGCTTCAATCTTTCTCTGCCACTAAATTGCCACTAGATATGTGTTCTTGGGCAGACACTGAGATCTGGGCTCTCATTTCATTTTTCTTTTTTTTTTCTTTTTTAAATATATTTTACTGATTTTTTTACAGAGAGGAAGGGAAAGGGACAGAGAGTTAGAAACATCAATGAGAGAGAGAGACATCGATCAGCTGCCTCCTGCACACCTCCAACTGGAGATGTGCCCGCAACCAAGGTACATGCCCTTTACTGGAATCAAACCTGGGACCTTTCAGTCCAAAAACCAACGCTCTATCCACTGAGCCAAACCAGTTTCGGCTGGGCTATCATTTCTTAATATAGAACGTTGGACAGTTCTTACAACCTTTTTAAAAGCTTTAGCTGTTTGATTGGTGATTAACTAGTGATTTACTCACCCCAGAGAAAATATTTAAAATGCGTTTACCTAAGATGTATTTGTAATGAAGTGCAAGGGAGTTCTTACAATGACTCTTCAGAACTGCAATAAAAAATCAGGGGTTATAGAAATTCAAATGTAAAACAATGAATTTGATTTCAGGTCCCAAATACTAGTCCTATACATAAAAAAAGTCCTATAAATATGCTGAAATTTGTTTGGTTCCTAATCTGGACAAAGGAAGTAATAATTCTTCAAGTTACCTCATATCTAAAGAGATACCTTAACGCTTTGCCTGTTTCCTAGAGTGATCATTTGCACATCCTTATGGGTGCTCTTCCTTCTTGCAATGCTTTCTAGCATGTTATTCAAGCCTCACATATCGCCAGGAGAATTATTCTTAAGACGTTGGATATCCCCTGTCTCCTTCAAAAACATGAAACAACCTTCTCTGATTTGTAAGGAGATGGAAGATTAAGTCAGCCTTAAGTCTTTCTTAACATGAGTGTTTTATAGAAAACAATTTTAAGATTCCTTAGTCCTACCCCTTCAGATCCTGATTTTAAACAGTACAAAGGCATATTACAGTCTTTTAACATTGTAAGTGATATTATCCTCTACCCCTCAAATCCCTGTCACCACTTCTCCTATATTTGTTTGAAATA